>WEIV01026422.1:9371-22641 GCA_013390005.1 Calyptomena viridis | reverse complement strand
CTAGTGTAGACTACTTTTCCTAGCCTCAGAAGGATAGCAATTCACTCCCCTCCCCAAGCAACCACATGCGAAAGATATACTAGCCAATTCACAACATTCTTGCAGGTATTAACACAGTTGCCTTAGAAGTCAAGTTTGTACCTTTCCTTCGGACAATGAACTCAAATTTAGCTGGGACCAAAGTATCCAGGCTAATGTTAATGGCATTCAGTCCTGCCTCCTTCAGTCGGGGCAGCAGTCTGGTTAAGTTGATCCCATTGGTTGTGATAGCAATGGTTTTCAGCCCTTCTAGCTTGTTCAGTTGCCCTAGGAAATAAAAAGAACATTTTAAAAGAAGTAATTCAACTATAAGTTACACAGAAAACCCCAAGAATTTGTGAAACAAGGACAAAAGTATCACTGAGGGTGTGAGGAAAACATGGACTTTTCGGTGCTTCAACCTTCTTCCAGCTGCATAGGTTTAAGACAAGCATTTTTACACAAATCCATTTCAAAAGGTATGAGAGAGCAGTTTGTTGCAAGCAAAACTGATGATCAAGTTTAGTTTTATCAAAACGCACACTAATTTTGTTCTCCATTTCTTAAATAGCTACTTTATTGTTGAAATAAGGCCTTTGATTTTATGTACCTTCTTTTCCTCATCTAGCTTTGCAAACTGAATTTAATGTTCTGCAATGATAATAAGCAGCAAGTCATCCCTTTCACACCCGACACCCAAACTATCGAGTGTTTATTTAGCAACGGTTATCCTGCAATGCTGCAGCAAAAAACCAATTCTAACCCAGAGGTAACTGCCAGCAGTAGTGACTTTAAACTACTGAAAGAAATACCACATGCAGTCCTAACATAACAGGAAAAGGTCAATATATTAGACTTTTATAGAGCATCCAAGGCAACAACATTCAAGGGACAAAACACTTGCACTTGACAACTGAAATATTTCCATTACCCACAGTGTAGCCCAGCCAACTGCAGAGCACTTACGCAAGATACTAAAAAATGGCCAACAAAAGAAAACTGTGTAAGAAATGGTTAATATCATGAGATTAAGATTTAGAAAAGAGCTGCCTCCTCATAAGCCAAATGCAGAAATCCTCAGCATACCAGATCTCCAGAGAGCAGGCTTTCGAACTTCCAGTTATCAGTACAATAACAAATAGGAAAAAATCCTCATAAACAAATTGCAGAAGCAGAGCCACAGCAAAGTACTTTTTCTCTCCCTCCCTCTCTCACAGCCTCCACCGTAATTATTTAAGAAATATTTGAAGAACCCTTACTCTTGAGGCAGCTGTAATTACAGCACAAATATTTCATAGTTCCTTCTTCCCTCACTATTTCATCTCTACTTGGTCATGTTGATAAGGGCTTTACTTTCGCTTTATCTCATTTTCCAGCTATTCTCAAAATATTCACCCTAAGTTGGGCCAAGAACTCTGGAATGGGACAAGCCAGGTCAAAGCAAAAATGCTGAAGTTTACAGCAGTAGCATTTTGCAACATGATTTAAGAGCTCCATAAAGACATTTGGAACCTGAGATTGTTTACTAAGAAACATTTTTGGGCTGTTTTTCCTTCATTTTTTTTCCCAAAGTTGTTACATTGATCTATTTAGTTTTGGGACTTTTATCTTGATCTCAAACTTGGGCACCATAAAGTAACACCAAAGGGTGAACAGACAGGAAGTGTTTATAGACTTAATTTTCCAATTTTAAATAGGCCTTTAAAAAACAGCCAGGTTAATACAAATCCATGATAGAATGAACTAACGCAACAGGACAATCATCTTAACATACACTACCTTCACCTCAAGACTATTACTCTTTTGTCACCCATTAAAATGATTACGATTAATCTGTCAAAATCCAGCTGTGAACAGGAACACAGGCAGAATAATGAAAACCTAGTGGTTCAAAAAGATCCATTTCCCTCTTTTGGGCACAAAAATAAACCTTTGGGAATTCTATCACTGGAGTAAAACAAAACAAAAAGATTTCTACCTTTCCAATACCAATACTTCAGAATTGGAGCAATGCAATAATTATTCTTCAGTGGCCTGAATACTCAGAGTACTCAACATCAGAGTAGCTGTGTTGAGTTATCATGGATAAATAAAAAAGGTGCATACATTAGGAAAGAAAGTTCTACCCTGATAATGTTGTTGATACCAACTCATTTTCATGCCAATGCTATATGATTTATTAAAGCTTTATTATATTTTAAATTGCAACCTATTTTATAAATCTGGCTCCCTTTTATAGGAGCCAATAATTATACCTATTATCATTAGAAATGAGGAATGCCTTCTTAAAAGAGGCATGTCCCTCAAAAGGCTCATAGCTCTCTCAATACTAAATGAAAAACAACCTATCACGTGTGGGCAAAGTGTCCTAGACAGTGATACTCCAGAGTTTCAGAAAGATTAAGTTAGTGCAGTTCCAGGACTCCTCACAATCAAGGTTTAAGGAGACCCAAGCCATCTCGCTCCAGCCATACTTTTTCCAGGTATAAACAGGTCAGTTCTACATACTACACTGTTCTGCTGCTTCCGTTGGAAAAGACCATAAAGGTCTTCCAAATGCTGAAAAAAACAGAGCAGAGGTAAAGACCAAACATTTTCTGCAGCAAAGCTCCCTCTATCAGTAGGCAATTTCTCTTCTTTCAAGACCTTTATCTTCCATATGAATCCTTTTTTACCTGTAGTACTTATAAGAGTGTATGTGCAGAAACAGACCAGTTTGGCTGCCTGCAATACACCAAAGTGCACCCACCTACATAGCCTTCATCTAATACACTGACACCATACAAAGCTATTCCAGTTTTCTTAACATACGAGACTCTGGACAGAGTAAAAAAGCACCTGGCCTCAAAAGAAAAACACCGGCACAGTCAGTCAACACAATACCAATCAAAGGAGACAGACTTCTAAAAATTACCCAGTAATTTACCTTCCATTGAAGTAATAGTCTTTGTCAATAACTGTACAAACACAAGCATTTCCACCACTCTTTATTAAACACAGACAAGCAAGAGACATCTGTTATCAAGACAACAAAACAAACCAATGAAAAAACCCACCTCAAAATCAAAAAGACGGGTTGCTTTGTCAGAACACATCAATTGTTCCTCCTCAGTGAGGATGGAATTCTTGATTTCAATTCTTGATTTTTCACCCTAAGGCTGCATTATTGCAAGCTGCTCTAGTAGATGCTGACTGTGAAGACTTAAGTTCTGTGGTTTTAATATAAAGAGATGCAAGCTCCTTTGAAGCAGCAGAGGGGAACTGGGAGTTTTCTGAAAGGAACTATCTTGCATTGCACAATGTTGAGAAAAAGCACCATCATTAAATGTATGGTTATTCTTCAGGGTGCTGGACCGTGTTAGTAGACAGCTATGTGTAATTCTTGGATCAATATGTAGCAAGTCACTCTGAAACATATTGTATTGATTTGCAACTCACCCACAATATCAACCACATCCGGACGGATAAGTGGCTCTCCACCTGTCAGTCGGATCTTGTCCACACCTTCTTTCACAAACAGTCTGGCTAGGGTGATTATTTCCTGAGCAGTCAGTAGCTCTGACTTAGGAGTCAGCTTAACACCTTCCTCAGGCATACAGTACTGACCTGAAACAAAGATTACAGGAATACATGGGGGGAAAAATAACAGCAACAATTAATCTAATACTGATGGGCAAAATGCATCAAGTGCAGCTGTCTTTAATGGATGTCAAATGACACCAATTTTACAAAATTTTACAAGCAATCTCCTAACAATTTCCTGGTTTCCTTCAGAAGAAAACCCAAGACTTCTTTAGTGTGTCTCAAAATTACAATTTGAAGGAAAAGATGATCTTATTTCTTTCTAACCTGCACTCAAACAGACACCAAATTCAACTGGCAAGTGTTGGGACATTGCCACAAACTTTGCAGATGCAATTGTGTGAATGCCTAGGTATGAACTGTCTCAGTTATCACACACTTTAGGAATGGCATACAAGCATCCTTATCCAAACCACACCAAGTCTGGTAAAAGACCTCTCACTTCTACCAGTCTCTGGCAGATCCCTAGGCTTGCTCCTGGCTCCCCATCCCATCAGCAACTCAGCCCCAAATTAGTCTCTAGCTGTCCTTTACCATTCCTTTGTGAAGACAAGAAAACAGCACAAGGCCAACACAGCAATAATACTATAACTCAAGTCTCGGCCTTTGCACAATACGGCCATAAGAGCTTTGTCCAAGGAACTCAGCAGACACTTACACCTGAGGTTACATTTCTCGGTTAAAGAAATTCGCAAGTAATTGTGCTGACGCCCAAAGCTGTCCGTCAAAAAAGCAGAGAAGGGAGCAGCATGTTCCAGTAGAAAGCGTCCTCTTTCTGAGCTTTGCAATTCCTGTAACAAAAACAAGCAAGTGTTAAATATTTGAATAGTTGCCCTGTCAACTTGCTGTATAAATATTAACTTTGAACTCAACTGATAATTATTATTCCATTTTTCCCCTACAGAGACAGCTGCACAAGAAAAAACCATGACTTGTCTTTACAGTCAAAACTGGTCATTTATTGATTTTCACACTTTACTTAATTCCATGGCACTGTTCTACCATTTTCCCTGTGCTTTTTAAGATGCAGCCTCTTTGCCACAAGTGCTTCATGCTTTTCGTGCAGAATAGGAGGCATTTTTTTTTACCCGCTTGTTTCTTCACTTTCCAGAATCAATGATCAATGATCCAGGAGCACCCAATCTCACTAAAGCCCTTGAGCAAACAAAATAATGTAGAAGGGATCCTCCTTGCACTTCACCACAAGAGAACTATAAGTCAATGGAACTTTAAACTACTGCTTGTGTTTCTACCAACTTTCATGTGCAAGACATAACATCTTCTAAATAGCAAAACTAAATTATTGCTATGTACAATGTTTCATGATGTCTGTTTCAAAAAGATTTCCAAAAAGGTCTTCCTGCCTAAACTTATATAAGAGAATATTTCCAAAAAGCTTGTTTCAGTTAAAAGGTTATAAAGTCCATAGTGGAACTGAAAGAAAAACGTATGATTCTGAACACCTGTTTAACCTGCATAAGAAAATTCAGAGTTTAAATAATGTCTTTATTAATTGTCATGAAGTGAATACTAAAAGAGATTTCTATTTGAAATTTTGTGAAGTTTTTAAAGCACAATGTAATATATTCTAGAGCAACAGAGCCTCATTCATTTAAGGAATGAGGCATATGAAGGATGTGGACCTACTGGAGCAAGACCAGATAAGGCCACAAATATGCTTAGAGGGCTGGAGCACCTTTCCTATGAAAACAGGCTGAGAGCTGGGTTTGTTCAGCCTGGGGAAGAGAAGGCTCTTGGAAGACCTTAGAACACTTTCCTGTACTTAAAGGAGGCAACAAGAAAGCTGGTGAGGGACTTTTTACAAAGGCACAGAGTGACAGGACAAGGGGGAATGGCTTTAAACTGAAAGAAGGTAGATTTAGATATTAGGAAGAAATTCTTTACTATGAGGGTGGTGAGGCATCGGAACAAGTTTTGCAGAGATGTGGATGCCCCATCCCTGGAAGTGTGCAATGGGCTTTGAGCCAGCTAGTCTAGTGGAAGGTGTCCCTGCCCATGGCAGGGGGTTTGAACTAGATGGTCTTTTATGACCCTTCCAACACAAACCATCCTATGATTCTATGATCACATTAAGTATCAAACTAAATATATCAAATTAGTAGCTGCAAATAAATATAGTTCAAGTTTATACCAATTAATTTAAAAACATCAGTATCAATGCCAGAAGACTGTGTTGATTACAGCAAGGTCTAAACACAGGGAGTCCCATTGCCTCTAGCCCATGACTTCCAAATTGCCATGTTATACCTTTATTTTTCTACACCTGTAAAGCACAGCTGAAACTACTCTGCTACTTTTGAAAAATATTTTGATACCTTAAGTGAAACATAGAGTAACTGAACCAACTCTTATCTGAGCACAGTAGAAAAGCTAAAGTTTATTAGCATACTTTAATCAGCTGGTGGATATTTGGTTCAGGTGTGACATACAAACATCTACAAACAACATAATCCAAACCCTGCTAAGCCTTTTCATCTACTATACCACAGTTAAATTAACATTTTATAAAAGGTCAATTTAATAACTCATGACAGAGGCCATCACAAAACAAAACAGAGAAAAAATAATTAAAGGAACCACCTTTACTGGGTATTTATTAGTTAACCACATACACATGTATAATAGTCAGCCAAGAAAAACAGAAGAAAGTTAAAGGATTTTTGGACATACAGTGAATTTCATATCCAATGAAAAAGCACATACAAAACAATTTCTGCATACATGGTGTTCACAAAGTTGAAGTGTGGGAAAATCAGCTGCAGAATTGTGCCTCAAGTCAAAATTATACTGACTCATCTCGATAGGCTGCAGAAGGAAAAGGATTAGATAAAGTTTTGACATAAATTTAAGATGTAGAATGAGGAACCAGACAAAATGACAAAATAGTGGGTATTCAACCTGCTCACCTAAGCAAAAGTAATGACTTACATCTAGTGAAAAACTGACCTGTGAAATCTCCAGACATACTACAATTGGCATGTGTGGGATGCTGCCAAGGGACTGGGCAGAAAAACACATGGCCACAGCCATCAGCTCCCTGGCTCTGGTCATCCCTAGTAACCACAGAAGTTAATCCTGCACAGTATTTCAACACAGCCCTTGCAAGAAATCTAGAAAAGGTCAGCTACAATGTTGAACAACCCAGGTATGTTCCTTCAAAACATTTTATTCTGCAAACATCTGTAAGAAAGATTTGTGCATGGGAAGAAGATAGAGTGACCCTCAATGACCAAATCAGCCAGACAGCAAAGGTTATCTGGGGAGAGACCCAACTTCAGTCACCAGCAGCTGCAGCAATTTTGTTTCCAGCTGTGCTAACATTACAGCTGCTGCTAAATTTACAAGCAGGAGCAGTCATTTTTGGCAGCACAATCTTTTTACTAACCTTTAAACAATCCCCTGTAATTCTTGATGCAAACAGCTTTGTGGTAAAGTAAGATCTCTAAAGTCACCCATGGCAGTGGGGGGCTAGAGAAGATAAAGGAGATACAAAGTGACTATTTCAAAGCCAAGAAAGCATCTGTTTATCCCTGCTAAAACTGCAGTACCTGTTTCCAAGCAACGGCTTTTCTGCCAGAAGAAAGCAATCCCTTTCAGTTTCAGTAGCCACGACAGCACAGGGGTATGGGGTGCAAGACCAGCCCTCCCCAGACCTGGCCTTCCCTTCCTGCAGCATCAAAGGAGTCAGTGGCAACCCTCCCTGCAGCCACGCGTGCTGCTCACACTTACACATCTTCTTTCATCTCTCCCTTCTCCAGCATGTACAGGCAGAAAAAGTCATCTGGTTTTTAATCCCTTTCAGGAAAATGCTCCAGTGTGGGGACCTGCGGGTTGTTAGTGAGCTCAGCACACCTTTAGTTTCCAAAAAAAATCCCAAGTTGGGAACTCCTTGCTTTACAGAAATGCACAGAAGTGCACTGTTGCACTTATTGCAAGGGTTTCTCAGGATACAAGCAGGGTTCAGTCAAGGAGCCCAGGTAAATATCCAGACTTCACTTTTGCTTTTTCGCCAACTAGAAAACTCATCCCTAAACAGACTAAATCTAGAGATATTTTGAATCTGCCAAACTCGGAAAAACCGCAACATAAAAGTATTTTTCTCTTAAAAACTGTGCTTCTTTCTGGCCTGGTTGAATTTCTGACATTCTCCTTCCTATTATTTTGCAAAGGTGTTCACATTTGAGAGGGAAAGCACTAGTATGCTTATTAAAATTTTCTGAGCCCTTTTTGTAGGAGCCCTTCTCTCCTGTTTCTTTCTCAACTACTCTTGTTTGCATCTTTTCCAGGATCAGGTTTTCTTACCCACTCCATCTGAAGTTAGAACAGTATGAACCTCCTGTCTCGGTTTTGGAGTATGCATTACAGTGAGAAAAAGAAGTGAAAAGTTGTCCTCCGTGACAGAAAGGTGGCAACAGAGGGAGATCTTAATGCTTGTTTATAATGGAAACCAAAACTGCATAACTTCAAGGGCAGTAATATGCTTAAACAATTTCCTGTTTTCAGGAAGGAGTCATGACCAGAACGGGATACAGATCGTTCTGTTCCTGGTCTGCCATCCACCGTTACAAGCAAGGAAATAACAGGAATAAGACTGCCCTGCATTAATTACTCTGAAGTGAACTGTTAAGAAGTAGCATTAAAACAAGCAGCACTCAGCAGCGGAGTTTATCTCAATAAGCTTTAAAGTTTCTATTGGAAATAACTAGCATTTGCTCTCTTGCTACAAAGTAGTAGGTTTTAGAATGGGGAAAAGAAAAACATTTTCCAGAGCTACTAAAATTTCTTTCCATCAACTTCTTGTTGTGTACAGAGATGGGCTTGTCTGGGAGGGAAGAATGACTGGAGACAGAATTTTAAAGCTGTTATTTCAGTGTTTGCCCAGTTTGATGTCAACACGGAGGAATTTGGAGACACCCACGAGGAATTCAGTAGCTTGAGCTCCAGCAGAGACGGATCCTGTATTACCAAAATGGTCACTGCACCCAGCACTGACTCATATTTTATCTATACCACAGGAAAGACTGAATATCAGAGATGGAAACTCAGCTGCCTTCCTGGTAACTCAGGGTAAGGGTGAAACATTCTCTCAGGTCATTGTGTAAGTACAATTTTCTGAAGGGGAAGAATAGGTTGAGGTTGAACCTAGTCACTTGCAGCCTGTGTGAGAGCTATTGGAGCAGGAAGAAAGCAAAAGCTTCCTGCTACAGTTCCCAGGCTACCATGCAATAGTTATTCAGTTCCCTGAAGTAGGAAAAGGCGTATGGTTGTTGGTATTTTAACATATCAATGCCCAACCACATAATTTTTTCACTCAAAAGGGATGGCTATAACCCAGAAGTCCCCACTCCTCTCTCTCCAAGTCGACACTTCTGCACATCAGAGGATTATGCCCTGTCACACAGTGTCCTATGTCTGATCCGTGAAAAAAAGAGGTTCGCTCTCTGGGCTGTCAATCACATGTTCTATACTAGGACTAAAAAATGAGAGCTGAGATGACTGCATCTAGCAGCTATATTTTGACAAGCTGTCAACCCTTCAGACCTGCCAATTCACCTGTGGTTTCCAGGAGAACTCTTCTAATGATGCAGCAGAATTGGAAGGTGTCACCAGAGGTATTAATAACCACCAAGAACACCACAAACTGACAGCTACTAGAAAGGCTCAGTTAAATACGATGGGGCAGAGGGCAGAACTCTTATCTATTAGTCAAGCTGAAGATCAAGTACTATCCTTGCTCTATCCTTCCACCTTCATCTCATATCCAGTGATATTTGTGCTCTATGAAATAATGCTTGCAATAATGCTTGCAAACATTTCTGCCCAGGCCTCAGGGACCACAACCTATGTACCGGTGACACTGTTGGTGTTGCTCGTGCACCCACTGGCTCCTTCAGCTCCTGCAGTGCTGCTGGGTTTGTGCACCAGTGCCGCAGCCTCAATGTAGTACCTAAAGCAGCGTCACGGACACAACTCAGCAAAAGCTCTTCTCTTTCATGCCTCACCTTTAGTATCTGTCTGTGGCGAAGCAGTGACATAATGTCCTTGGTTCAACCTGGAAATCAGACAACCGCAGAGGCCGAAACAGGTCTAAGTAGGCCAAGTGCCAGAATGAGGTCTAAGCTGAGAATTCCAAGACAAATGTTTGTCTGAGGGCTCAGCAGCTGCTGCACAACAGCTGACCCCAAACAGAACGCTAGAGTTGTGGGTACTGGCACAGTGAGTACTGCCCAGGGACTGCAAAATGGAGTGTCAGCACACAGGGAGCTTCAGTTATGACTGGCCAAGAATAGGGGCCATAAGAGGTCTTTTTGGGCAAGCTGGGCTTTCCACTTTATCCCAGTGGTGAAGGCTTCATTGTGACCACAGAAAATTTCAGGTGGCTGTGTTCAGATTACAGGATCTACGTGAGCAGATGGAGAAAGATTAAGTAAAACTTTGTACCAAGACCTTTACCGGGCATGATATATCTAGAGCAGAATTTTTAAAAAACATGCCAATTTCCTAAGTGTAATTGCTCTAAAGCCTCACCGTCTTAAGAGTCCTCTCATCTTCCTCCTTTGTTTCAAAAAGCTAGAATTTTTGCATGTAAACTTCCATCTTACAATAACAGAAAATAAAAATAAGAAAATAAATACAAACTACTTTTTCTAGTGTACTGGAAAATATGTAGTTTCATACTAGAAATAGCTCATCCTATGTGATTATTTTAATTAAAAAATATAATTTAGACATATCGTGTGTACAGATGACAGGATGGCATCAGACTTCCTTTGTTAATTGTTAATTAGTTAAAAAAAAACCAACACACTAAAAAAAAAACCAAACCCACTCTTGCACACAACCTAACAACTGTGAAAATACTGCTTTCAGAGTGCCTGTTGCTATCTGTCCTTTTCTAGTCTTAAAAAAAGGAACTCCAGCCCCTGCACATCTGAGACTGACAACTGTATCTTAGACACTAAGATACAAGCAAGTAAATTGTTCACCACACAGTAACAGTACAGCCACTGTACCAACCCCACTGTTCAGAACCTAACTTAAAGACTTACAATGGGTGGCCTTGGACACAGCCTTTCAGCTGTCTCCTGAAGCTCCTGAGTTACAAGGTTCTTCCTTCCACAGCTGGAACAATCATTTTAAAAGGGGCTCTTCTCCCCTTTGCACCCACACTGCTCACAAAATCTCATGAAATTAAACAGAACCCATGAATACTCCAGCACAGAAGACAGTCAAGCCGTATTCACAATCATTTCACTGTCCCCTATGATTGTAACACTAATTACTCCTCTCTATAGATGAACCCCAGGAGAAACTGAGAACAAAAAGAAGCAATTAGTATATTATCACTGTAGAGTTGCTAAGTTTGCAGTGTCTTTGTTTTTGTGTTATCTTGCTTTAAAGACCCTGCAGGGTATGAGCCAGTACTGCCCTGGCACACTTATCACACTTACTGTGCCACAAACCTGTATCACCCATCCCGTTCTTCCAGCCACTGTGGCTTTTGTCCCCTAAGGGAGTAGGGCTTTCAGAGATGGATGTTGTAATCAAGCTCTCTCAAAAGTATTCTGGAATGTTTGTTAGAGGTATCTGATCTATAGAAAGTAGTGAAAAGTAATTCTGATCAGAATTTATAAAAATGTTCATGGCTTAGGAAAAACAAACCAAACAAATTCAATAACTTCTCCAGATTTCTGAGCTAAGTAAGCATTCAATAAAGCAACACGCAGATACATTTGGTTTCCTGTAAATAAGCAAGTGGCAGTGAATGCATTCAATTCTGGCAACACAGAATCTGTCACTAGTAGCTTTAGCTCATTTTCTGCTTGTTAAAGCCACCCATGCCACTGCAAGTAACTCAATGTTGTGGTTTTATGTGGCCAGGTTTTTTTCTTGGTAGACGGGGAGCCTATGAGAGAGGCTTCTTTAAGAAGCTGCCAGAAGTTTTTACATTTCCAGTACAGCTACTGTTAGTCAGCTCCAAGCTGGCCAAGGTCAAGCCATTAGGTGTCATGGTAGTGCCTCTGTGATAACATATTTAAGAAGGAGGGAAAAAAAAGAGAGGTGCAGAACAACATGGCCACTTAGGGGAGAAGAGAGTGAGTAGTTTGATTAACACTGAGGTCAGTAGGAAAGGAGGGGGAGAAGATGCCTCAAGCACTGGAATGGAGCCCCTGCAGCCCGTCGGGGACCATAGGGAGTGGAGATTCCTCTGCAGCCCGTGGAAGACTAGAAGACTCCATGCTGGAGCAGATAAATGCTGGAATGAGGCTGTGACTCTGTGGGATGTTTGATGTCTATGTCTGGAGCAGGGGGCCTGACAGAGTCCTGAAGACCATGGGAAGAGAAGATCCATGCTGAAGCAACATCTCCTGGGAGGACTGGTGGCCTGTAAGAACCTACACTGAAGCAGTCTAGCAGCACCTGAATACCTATGGTAAAGTGACTTATGTGACAACAATACCTGAAAAAAGCTGTTGTCAGTACAATACTAAATCCACAAAGCAGTTTTGTAACAGAATGTTTTCAGGAAGAGAACCCCCACGGGAAAAGCATGGGGTTGGATCAGTGGCAGAAACAGCCCCGGACCATAACTCCCACTCCTGTCTTCCTGGGCCACTGAGGGAAGGAGAAAGATCTTAGAAAGAGGGAGGGGTGGGGGGAAGGCGTCTGTAACATCTATCAAACTTCTCACTCTTAAGCTCTGATTTTAGTAATAATAAATTCTTAATATTCCAAGTTAGAGCCTGGTTTGCTTGTGAAATAGATAATAAGAAGTTTCTTATACTCCTTATCACAAAGGTTCATGAAAAGCCTATAGTTTTTTTTCCTCTTCTCTCAGAGACTTTGGCTGCGAGTCCTTGGCATTCAGCCAGGGTGAAACCACAACACTCAATAAATCATGTCTCCGTTGGGATTGCTCTGTATGCCATGCCCTATTTCTGCTAGATAGTTGCAGAACCTTTGCCTTTCTGTGCAGCTTTTTTACCCGCATTTGGACACCAAGAGACCGAATCCACCTGGGGGACTGAAAGTTAAACCGGTGGGAGCTGTATCTGGGCAACACCTGTGTTGATTTCACGCCAGGACCGGAACAAACAGGTCCAGCGCGAAGCTTGTGTGACCATCGGAGCACAACCACCGAAAGCTGCCAAACCACCAGGGGTTTGACCTCGGCTGACCAGGCTCCGTTGTGTAATCTCCCCTTTGACTGGGCAGAAGCACAAAACCGGCTCGGTCCATGAGAATGGATGCCCCACGTACTTCCAAAGTAACGGTAACATTTCAACAAAGGAAGGACACAGAATTACGTATTACTACATGTTTTGTTGACTCTTCCCTACCCCCTTACATATAACCAGGTCATGTTCACCACACAAACCACCGGGCAGTCGGGGACAGGTTTCAAAATTCCACGGACAGGCTGCATTTCCATGGAACGCGCGGGCACTCCCCGCCCGCGGTGCTCAGGCCCCCGGCTCACCCCGGTTACCACCAGTGACCCTCCACGAACCACGTCTTCTTAAGGACAGGGAACCGGCCCGGGACTCAAAAACGCGACCTCCGACGGCACAGCACGGCTCCCCTCCCAAGTGCCCCCCGGCCGCCACCGGCCCCAAGCCCTCCCTCCCCGCGGGGCCCCCCGCCGGAC
>WEIV01026421.1:41139-53674 GCA_013390005.1 Calyptomena viridis | reverse complement strand
TTGCTTTAGAAAAATCTCATGACTCGACAAGAATGGTTGTCTCAAAAATGGATGTCTCTGCTTTTTAGTCTTCTCTACATGGATCAAAGTTGAGAAAGTAACTAGTGTCATGTCCAGAGTCTTTTCTCCAGCTTTCTTAGCTCTGCCTCTGCAGAGAATTCTTGTCAGCCTTAAATTTCTTTGATGTTTTGTGCCACATGCTGTGTTTTGTGTCCCCACTGGAGTCTCCATAGGATTAGAGGTCACGTGCTATTTTAGCTTAATGTTCCTGAGCTTTTTCAGATGATTGACGTGGCTGAATGATTACAGCAAAGCAGCAGTTATCCATGAGCTGTGTTCTGTTCATTTCAAGGAGAAAATAAATGTTATTTGCGATGAGTAATCTGGACTGTGTCTTTTTGCTGAGTAAGCATAGGAGACCTGCCTGTCATGAGTCATGATTCCTTTCCCATTTGTTCTGTTTTGTGGTTCTTTCTGAAGATTTCCACTGTGCTGTCCCTCTTCTAAATACTTTACTGTGCTCTGATGCTGCTAGCCCACACAGCTAAGAGAGCTAAATCTTTTGGGCTTGGTCAGCAACATAAAATTCCTCAGGCTTGAAGGTGGTAGACATGGCAATGTATACTTTTTTATGTATTAAAAAAAATAAAATAAAAGAATTTGAAGCACCTTAAACTACAGCAATGTATTTATGATGCAAGCACATGAAGTTGCATAGGTGCAGTCTAGCTACATATGTAAGTGCAGTCTAGCTTACATAGTTGTTTTTTTTTTTTTCTTTTTTTCCTTTCTTTTTTTTTTCCATTTTCCCTTCAGTGAACTTCCCCCAAGAATTCTGTCAAGGTTTGGCTCATAAATAGGAATGAGTTTGGTAAAGTTCTTATACACACAAAGCAAACAGCAACTTTACCAAATGTTCAATCCAAAGAGATCCATGTGTCTCTTCATGTTACTGTTTTGGAAGACATTTTATAGAACACCTGCCTGGCTTTAATGAAAGTTCACACACAAAGATGCAAATTTGAAGGAAAAAATACAAATCTGGCACTGCATTGTAAGGATTTTGTCCTGTGTCAATGGGTTGTGTATCTGTGATACTCAATCATCATTATTGTAAACAATAATGTTATGACTATTAACATTAGAATAATCAATATGATATGATTCCATAATTATAATAGTTATTATAGCATTAATGCTATTACAGTTATTAATATTGTTGTTATATTGACACAGTCCCTTTTTAAAAGGTACCTTTTTTTACCTACAGGCCATCGAACATTGTTCATTGGAGTTCATGTGCCACTGGGTGGAAGAAAAAGTCACCGACGTCATAGGCACCGTGGACATAAACACAGAAAGAGAGACAGAGAGCGAGATTCAGGATTAGAAGATGGGAGAGAATCTCCTCCTTTTGGTAAGACAAATATTATTTTTGGATGGGTCTTTTAATAATAAACATCAGTATGATTATGTGTACTCTATCCTGTTACCAGTTGGACCTGAGTAGTAGCAGGTTTTTGGAGAAGCCACCAAAGCCTCTTCAGTCTCTGCTGGTGATTCATTCCTTTGAACAAATCCACTGAAGGGGAGCAGCTAGTGGCAGTCAATATAGGAGACATCTCAGTAATTTCTAGAACTGAAAGGGCACTGTAGGAGACTGTCCTTAAGTGTTCTTGTAAACATAGATGGCCACCAGCACTGCGAGGGATAAGCACCAGCTGCCCTCAGTGAAGGCTTTGGAGTATTTGCCCCTGAAACGTAAAGTAGAGGAGTTGTGGTTCTTTATGGTTAGTTGTGTAATAATGTTGATGTTACTGAGCCTACAGTGTTTTATCAGATTCGAACTGTGATCTAGATTGTGTTTGCCTTTTTCCTTATGTGACACTGTAAATGTGCCATTGCCAGATGAATCTGGTAACTGAGGACTTGAGAGCAATCAGAAAAAATTACCTTTCAATAAATGAACCTCATATAAAACTCCTAAAATTCTCAAAATTTTAAATTAGAAAACTTTACAGAGAACAGGAAAAGGTAGTCATGAAAAAATTAGTCAAGCTTTGTCTTAAAACACAAGACTATGATTTGCTGCTCAAAAATAAGAAGTGCATCTGCTGAAATGTCCAGGACATTATGTTGTAAGTTTTGTAAATATAATGGAAGCATATACAGAAAACAATTTGCTAGTGTATTTTTAAATTATTAGGGAAACATGCCAATGTAATTTCGTGTTAGTAATTAAATTAAATTAGTAATTAAATTAGTAATTAATTTTTTTTTTAATCAGAAGTGTGTATTTTGTATGTAGGAAGCTTTCAAGCAGGTATATTATAAGTGCTGATGGTTAGAGCTTGAAATACTCAAATCTTGCACAACAGTTTATTATACTGAGAATAAAATAAAGTCAAGACTTTTTCAAACTTAGCAGATATGAGTTATGTTTTGGAGACAGAACAGTGAAGAGAAAGTTGGCTATGGTGGTTCTGTCTGGAATGGATTTCAAATGTACAAAAACCCAGTACTACATTGAAACCAGTTTCTTGGAAAACAACAAAGTTCATAAATTATTAAAATAGTTTTCAAAAAGAATATGCATATGTACATATAAAGTCAGATTAAAAAGAAACAATTGAAAGTTACATTAGCCAAGAAGTGAGATATCTTGAACTATGAAGCAGTGTCTTCTGTTGAGTCATCTGGTTTTATTTAAGTGCCAGTATGTGACACATTTTGGCTGAGAACATAGCTCTGTTCTTGCAACTTCTGGAGACCTAGTCTTGTGTCCTTCTTAAAGTCAAAAGTAAAAAAAGAAGAAATTAACTCTGAATCTGTCCTTAATAGTCTTTGACAGTTGTACATAAAATAAAATGCAATGTTCAACACAATTCTCTGTTAAGTGTAAATCAGCCTATGATCAAGGAATCTCTGAGAGTGGAATACCAGTAATGTGAGAAAAAGATAGTTTCAAAGTGCATTTGTAACTTGATGTTCACTACACTTGTCCTAGGTGAACTTGATAAAATAAGTACAGGTCTGCAGTTTTTAAAGTCACAATTTCACTTGTAAAGGGTTAATGTGTAACCCTTACACATACCAGTTAAAGGGTATGTGTAAGTTGAGTCACCTGACCGACAAGTTACAGGCCAGAAAAAGCAGGTATTTTCTGGATTCAGAATGCTGAATATATTCTTCAAAGTACTTGGTTGAGAACAATTCGAAGGATCCAAAGACAGAACTACAAATCTGGAATTATGCAGTCTTTTCACCCTGAATCAATATCCAAGTAGTAAAATTTGAGAGGTCTTTCCTAATGTCTGTCTGACTTCTGGAAGTTTGGCCAGTGAACCAGACTTTGGCTGAGTGTGTCCATCCAGACAGAAATGTGGCATTCTATAGACAAGAGTGAAAGGGATTTGCATGATGAAGGCAAATCCTAAAATGCTACAGTAATCGGGGGGTTAACCACATACAGAGCTGGCAGACAAAATAATACAGAGATTAATCATAGTCTATATTCACATCCTTGCTTTTGCTATGTTTTTTTTCTTACAGGAGTTTTAGACAGGTTGTTTCCTGCCTGGGGAGAAGCATTGCCTTTAGAGAGAATGTAGACATAGTTTTTCTATACTTTATTTGCACAGAGGGAGCAACAGATAAACTAAATCTGAATCCACTAAACCTCAATAATGCTCTTTACCTCTTGTTCCCTGTAACCACAACGTTATAACAGTAACCAAAGGCTGAAGGAAGCTGGAAGGAAGACAAATGCACTTTTCCTGATTAATAACTCAGTATGAGGAACTGTGTTACCTGAGAGATTAGATCCAAACTAGTCTCTTAATTTATGAATCATTTGAATTTAATTGAGCACACAGAAATGCTTAGCTCCATCTCTCTATAGACACCTTTTAATGCATTTCTGCTGAATAGTGGAAGGCTGTATGCTTAGGAACTGGGAGGGAGGAGGGGAAAGAAAAAAACATTTTGATGAGCAGGTGCAAGAAAAAAGATAGAGTAAATAAGCACTGTGAGACCAACTGATAGAAAGCAGTGCTTTGAAGTAAATCAGAAAAATGCATAAGAATTTTTATGATACAAGAGAATAAATTAGCAGTTTTTTTAAGCATTGAAATATGAAAGGAGTATAGTAAAAGCAAAAGATGCAACAACTGAATAACAGAGATTGTGGAACAAGTAAAGACCTGAAATATTCAGACACAAAGTGCTGCAGACTGCTCAGTTAACCAAGCATGAGATAAAGCATTATTTTTTCTCATAATTTTTAACTGTATAATTTGTATAACTTGATTTGTGTAGTACCATCAGGTGCAGATCTTCCTCTACTATCACTGCTTCAGGGAGCCAAACAGTGCATGATGTTCTGTGGGGCTGTGCAGGCCCCATGCAGAGTGGACAGATGCCACCTGGTTCATATCCAGTAAAAAACAATTTCTTAAACTGTTTTTTTTTTGTATCAACATGGGTAGAAAACACCTGTAGTCAATGCAATGCCAATAGCTGGAAGCTTTCTTTGAATCCTGGCTGGGAAATAACTTTCTGAGAAAAGGTTTCTATAGAGAATAGCTTTTTCTTTTTTTTTTTATAATCTCCTACTGTCACTTTTCAAAAATAATGCAAGTATTCTCAGTGTGCAGATTCAGAGATAACTCCAGAGTAGACAAATAATATGTAGAATATGTATTTAGTGGAATAAAAAAGAGTCCTATCATTTGAGTGCACAGATCAGTTACTCAGGTTTGGGTTTTGTTTTCCCTACATGTAGTTCTTGCTGTCTGTTGCCTCTTGATGAGATGAGATTCTAAAAAGTGTTTGCATTTTGCCATAGAGATGTACCTGTGAATTGCACAGTTTGCATGTTACATGCGGTTATGGTTTGACTCTGGCTAAATGCCGAGAGCCAATAGATCCGAAATTTCCCAGAGGAGGAAAAAAAACTTCGACTTTTGTGATAAGGATTACAAGCAACTGTTTATTAACTATTTCACAAGCAAAACAGGCTCTAACTTAGAATATTAAGTATTAACTACTACTAAATATTAAGTATTTCACTACTACTGCTACTACTAAAATCAGAACTTAAGAGTTTAAGAGTGAGAAGTTTGATAGTTGTTACAGACACCTTTCTCCCCCCACCCCTCCCTTTTAAGATCCTTCACCTTCCCCCAACAGCTCGGGAAGGCAGGTGTGTGTGTGTGTGTGTGGGGTTACAGACAGAGGTTTTCTTTGCTGCTGCTCAGAAGAGAGAGTCCCACCCCAGCTTTCCTCGTGGGGTCTTCCCCACAGAAACAGTCTGTTGCAAACTGCTTCTTAGCGGATGTGTTACTAACAACAGCTTTTTCAGGTATTGTTGTCACGTAAGTCACTTTACCATAAGTGCAGTCATTCAGGTGCTGCTCGGCTGCTTCAGTGTGGGTTCTTCCAGGCCACCAGTCCTCCCAAGAAATGGTGCTCTGCTACTCAGCGTGAGTCTCTTCTTCCCACAGCCCACAGGACTCTATCAGGCCCCTCTGCTCCAGACACAGACATCAAATGTCGCACAGGATCACAGCCTCTCTCCTCCAGCACGTCCACGCTCCGGCGTGGAAATCTTCCAGTCTTTCTACGGGTGTGCGTGTGAATCTTTGCTCCTGTGATCCCCCACAGGTTGCTGGGGCCCTATTCCAGTGTTTAAGGCATCTTCTCTTTCTCCTCTCTCTGACCTTGGTGTTAATCAAACTTCTCCCTCTCCTCTCTCTTAAGTGGCCATGATGTTCTGCCTTGCCTTTTTTTTTCTCTGCTTCTTCTTAAATATGTTATCACAGAGGCATTACCAGTCGACCTTGACTAGCTTAGAGCAGAGAGAATTCCAGCAGCTTCTTAAAGCAGCCTCTCTTACAGCTCCCCCCAGCTAATAAAAAACTCTGGCTACTTAAAACCACAACACTTGCTCATGGAGAAGCTTTTTGGGTAGTAAAATTATAAGCTGAGTGATATAAAGGTCTAGATTTCCACCATCTTGCTTGTTAATTTCGTTTTGAAGAGAAGGAGAAATTCAGTGAAATTATCCACTCTAGTTAGAAATACAGTAATGCTCTTTGCTTTACTGGAGAGGTTTATGTTCCCAGCTGAAATGCTGCTGTTGTAATTAAGGCCCCAGTTTCATGCCAGCTTTAAGCTCCCCTCCTCCACATCTTTCCTTGTGGGGCAAGTATTGTGGCTGCTCTGTGAATTAAATTAGGGAATTAATACAAATTAAAACTAATTTGTCAGAAAAAGCTGTTTCTGGCCTGGATCATTTCCTTGGTGCTGCTTTCTGGGAGGGTCATGGGTGCCAGCACATGTGAGCTGCAGGGCCACAAGTTCCATCAGTGCTGTGGGTTGTGATGGCATTGAAACCTGGTGCAGATTTCCCTTTGACTGATAGGGTTGCACTTGCTTGGTATGCACATGGGCTTTAGTGGCAGTTTCCAGTAGTTTTTTTGATGTCTGTTGTTTGTCTGTAACCAGTGAAACATCTTTTTGGTACTCCTTAGTCAAAGATATTTATGCTGCTTTTTAAAATGCAGTGGAATAGGAAGATTTTAGTTCTGAATGTCTTTCAGGATGTCTTTAAGGACATTTGTTGAGGGTTAAAGTGAACACAGCTGTGAGGACTGGAGTTCTGTTACAGCTTCCTGTGTCTTGTATGACTAGACACTACTGGGGCTTGTGGAAGGTTTGATTTGTTCTTTTAAGAAATCTAGCTTTATTAATCCCTAGTTTTAAAGAGGCTTAAATTTGTAATTCATGGTATTGGATGTGCCAAGGCAAGCAGAGCAGCCCTGGAGGAGAGCCTGACAGAGGATTGCTGCGTGGTTCAGGAAATACTCCCTGAAGGTAATGAAAGCAAAAAAGTGAATTGCAAAGGAGGACTTCTCTTGGTTAGTAGAAGGGCTTGAAGAAAATATAATGAAGGGACTCATCTGACTATATTTGGTACCTAATCTCAAATGTTGAAGGTTTATTAGTGGGGTAAATTTAATTATTTGTAAAGAGTATGGCTGTTAAGAGAATTCACCTACTCTTAACTATAGGCTTTGTATGCTAAAGCATACAAACTTGGAAATTCAAGTCTCTGGGTAGCTGTGGAACAGATTGCTGCAAATCTGGATTAAAATAATGTGTCATAACTGCAGTTGTAAGAGTCTAGCAAAAAGAAGAGAATTGGAACTTGGGAATTGTCCATATTATCAAATCCAAAATATGTAATTATTTGTCATAATCCTGGGTTGATGGAAACAATTCCTGTGAAGGAAAGGCAGGGATAGCTTCCTGAAGTAAGATTTCATCTATAGGGATGAAGTGCCAGAAGAGCAAGCAGGGGAATACTTTCTCCCAACCTAACACGTTATTTCTGAGGTCTGCAAAGAGATTTTCATAAGTCTCCTGTATAGCTGTTTGCTATTTTATGTGGACTTTTTATTATTTATGTGGACTTTTAGTAACGCAAATTTTGTTTTAATTTTTACCGTATTTTCTAATTAAAAGAGCAGTTTTATGATTCCTACCTTTACTGTTTGCTGAGCTAAGGGCGGAGTCCAATCTGCAGAGGAAGGAGGTGGGTGGAGAGCCCCGATCCACCAATTCTGTGGTGGGCGCAGTCAGGAGGATGATGAGTGTTTGTGTCTGAAATGATCCTTTTGTTTCTCTGGTCCATGTTTGTGAGTTTTTCACACCATTTCTCATTGGCTTGTAAGGGATTGTTCTGGATGTTAAATGTGCTACACCTGTTAACTCATTGTCTGCAGTCCATCCTGCAGTGACTAATAATAAAAAGAGTTTGTATATTTAATATTATTTTAATGTGAAAGTACAAGAACACAAGGCATGGATTAAATTTTTTATATGATGTTTACTATCTTACGTGAACTTCTATAATGAAAGTTTTATTTTAACATTTTAACAATGTCAAAAAAGTAATCTTCTACTCCTGTGGTACCGACTCCGGTAAGAAGTATTCTCCCGCTCATACTACCCTTAAACACAGGTTTGACAGGCTTAGATATACCGTAACCTGTTCTGGCAACTGACCTAAGAGAGTGTTATCAGAAATATTTTATCAGAAATATGTTTTTGCACCCTTTCTAGAGTTTTATCAAGAGCAGAGGAGAGAATTGGATAAGTTTAATATATTTTTTCTCGTGATATTGCCTGGGTGGGTTGTGTACATTTCTGCCTGATGGCAGAGCAATTTGTCCCAGAAGAAATCCTGGCACTCGCTGAGATGTGGATTACTCGACTGGTGTAGTGGAGCAGTTTTCCTGGGCTGAATTTATGTGGAGGGACTGAGAGTGGTCCTCCTTTGTTATCCCAGCCCAAGTCTTTGTTTTACCTTGTTCCCTTAGGCAAGAGGGAGCAGTCCTGACCCAGAACTGTGATTGCATTTGGAGGTGTTTTAAATGGAGGAAATGCCAGTTATGGTTCTTTCCTGTGCATGTTTTGCAAGGCAGGATGGTGATGTGAGCCACCATTACTCCCCTACCTGCACTCAGTGCTGATCCAGGGAGCAGCTGTTCACGTCCCCCTCTGGGAAATGATTTATTAGCAGTTCTGGCTTTCAGATCTGCTGTTTCGGTGTGTCTATGCCCACATCTGGCATTTGTTTTAGGGATGTTGATGACTTTACAAAGAGTTACAGTAGTGATCAGTGTATCAGGTTTCTGTGGGATCACTCCCTTTCTGCAGCACTGAGTCTCACTGTGACTTTGTGCTTTTGGCAGTAGCTTATCCACCAGGACTTAAGTTTTACCCTTCTAATAGTGCTGTGGAGTTAACCAGATTTTTAAATCTTGAATACTCTGAATTTCCATGGATACAGTGAATTTGAGGTATCGGAGGTAGTTTGGATGTCTGTGTGAGTGCTGCACGGATGATTTGAGCACAAGCCCAGAGAAATTCAGGTATGGAGGTTCCCCTGGGCTGGTGGAACCACAGCAAAAAGAAAGGTACTTAAATTTTTCCTGATTGAAATGGCTCATTAGCCAAGTGGGAATGGTTGTTGATGGTACTCCTGCTCCTGTTGTGTACCAGTCTTTCTGCCCGGTCCCGGCTGGTCCTGGAGGATTTCCTGAACTGGTGTTGAGCTAGTTACTTGGCAGGCTTATCAGCTACTTATTGTGGAAATTTATATTTATGCTGCTTCTGATAACACTGATGTAAAACAACTGCAGTGATAGAAATACCAGTGTAACAAGTTAGTCCCACTAATTTATTTTTTTTAAGATTAATCTAGATTGCTTTCATTATGTTTTAGAAATAGCAATAATAATATGAAGGATTTTTTTTGTGCTAGCTGTGCTACTTTAAGTAGGGCTAGACAAAAATAATATTAAAGCCAATTTCTGTTTTCCTAGACTGCAGAAAACTGTGTGTCCTAGTTTGCAAATATGCTTCTATGCTGAGGATTAAGTTACCACAGTTTGACTGTCAGCAATTGAAGTATTCTTTCATACTGTTTTTGAATCACGTATTACTAATTTTCTATATAACATATTAGTGGCATATTTGGTATTTATTACTCCTGTGAATAGAAGCCAAATCCATCTGGCATTGCTCATATGAGTAGTCTGTTAACTCAGTTTTATAAGTAGAATCAACAGATCAGTTGTTTTTATTATTATTTTCATATTGTTTAATTCTCTCAGGGTTTTGTCCTTGAAATGAAATTATTGTCCTATGAAGCAAATGATAACTTTTTTGCCTGATCTCCAGTTTGTTATCTGAAAATGAAGCTGTGACTTGCAGGTGTTTGAAACAGAAATTAGAGCAATAAAGCTAGGTAGTCAGAATCTAGTGGCTATTTTTACTGGTTTGTTAACAAGGAGGATGATAATTTAGTGCATATTTTATCTTGGCTATAGATGTGGCGCTTAGGTGGACTTGGCAATGCTTGGTTAGTGGTTGGACTCAATGATTTTAGGTGTCTTTTCAACATAAAAGATTCCATAATTCACTGTTGTCAGTCAAGTAGCTTGTTACACAGAAGACCCAGTAAGAGCAAATTGCTGCAGTAGGGTGATTCCTTGTTACTACTCACCTGACTTCAAGAGATTTCTGATCCTCTGCTTTCCTTCCCACGCTGAGGGCATGTATTTGCATGAGTATCATAACTGTCATAAAACTGCAGTTCTGCTGTACAACACTGCTCATTTATTACTTAACAGTAGCAGTTGCTGTAAATCAGTTCTAGTGCTGATTTTGTCAAGAGTACAGGATGTTCCTGGCAATGCTTATTCTCAGATTATCAGTGCAGTCCAGCTCTCTACCAAAGTAGCTTGTTCTCCATGTTCTGTTATATGCACTTGTTCTTTCTACATTCATATCTCACTAAATTTTGTCCTTTTGGAAAGTAGTCTTAAAAAATTGCACACTTTTTGACTAGAATGTACTTTCTAGTTTCAGATTAAAAAAAAAGTAGGATGGTTTTAAAGAAAAAAAGAGGACTGAACAGTGAGAGAGAAGAGAAAGAGAATAGAAAGGGTTGAGGGGAGGAGTTTGTTGCTCTTCTTTAATGATTCACCAGAAGTAATTTCTGTCTCCTTAGCTGTCCCCCTGCAGTTCCATTTTCTAGAGCTTAGTTGTAGCTGAGCCCATATCTCTCTCCCACCTCTGCTTTTTTCTTCTTGGGTTTAATTTCGTTGCCATGTGATGGAGTAAATAGGCTTGACTGTACTATACATTCAGTTTAAGCAAATAGACGTCAAGTGAAAACTGTTGTGTATTGTTTGTTTTATTGCGATAGCAAGTTTAGTACTATCAAAAAATGTATCTTTATTGCTGAATAAACTTTCTGTGTCAGTGGCCCATTTAATTTGTTTTGATCAGTGCCGTGTTTGCTCTTTAATTAGCATTCAATGGGTGCTATCATCTCAGTTTTTCCAAATTTCAAAGAACTTGAGGATGCTGTGCAGTGATGCTCTTCACTGTTAGATGGAATACTGTAGCTCTTCTTACAAATATGGCTAGAGAACAGAACATCACTTAGACAATGTTCAAGGAATGGCTGAGCTGTTCTGCTGGATAATCAGTTTTTCAGCTGATTGACAATTTGGCCCCTGTCAGTCTTACAAAGGACTTTTAGTTCCTTTGAGGAATCTAAAATAGATTAGCAGAAAAAGCAGCTATATTTTTCCAGAGAGCCTGGGTTTCATCAGAGTCGTTCATTTGAGATTTGCATTTAAATAAGCAAATAGGATTTTTGTTTTTTTAAGATTTACAGCATTTGAGCTGTGGATGTTGGATGTACACATACTTTAAGATGCTCTGTGAGCTTTGGAAATTTTTTGAGTGATATGAAAAAGGAGTAGTATGTCTTCAAAATCTATTTAGTGGTCTGCACTGAAGGGTTATGAAGAAGAATAACCAATAACAGTATTGTAAGAGAAAACAGAGACAGGAAGAATAAAAAGGGGAAGTTGGGAAAGGTAAACAACTTGTTCATCTCAAGCAGCCTGACCATGTAGAAACAGTTAACAAAGGGGCAAGGGATGGTAGATTTAGTGATTCCTTTTCATGTTCTCAGTTGTATATTGATGTTAGACAGATTTTGTTGGGTTTCTTTCTCCTACTAGATACAGCAAAGATTTTACATTTAGTATACTAGCTTTGTGAACTGAGATAGATCTGTAGATTTAGACTTATAAAGTTGCAAAGTAGTTTTTTAACATCATAAAGAGGTCTCGATCTGAACGTGTATGTGCATAGATGAATGTTCTTACAGCATAACTATAATTTTTTTGTGTGGCGATAAGTGATATGGGTGAAAGAGTCTGGATGATCTCATGAAAAGTTAAGTATTTGTTTGCTCAGGGCAAAAAAAATTGGTGTTTTGGACTTGATATTTTTATTTTTCTCCAGATACCCCATCACAAAGGGTGCAGTTTATTCTTGGAACAGAAGATGATGATGAGGAACACATTCCTCATGATCTCTTTACTGAGCTGGATGAAATTTGTTGGCGTGAAGGAGAGGATGCAGAATGGAGGGAGACAGCAAGGTGAGTGTTTTCATGACTTCTTAAAAAATTAACATTAGATATTGGTTTCTGGGATAGCAAGTTCAGGAATAGATTTTGGATATAAAGCTTAAATAAAACCATAATTTTAATCCTTGGACTGCTAGTATTACAACAGCATTTGTTGTTTCCCAGAGCCAAATGCTTTCATCTGGATTTATGAAATATAGGTCAGAGTGGATATCAAGGGAAAAAATTAAAGTGAACATACCATATATATGAATTAAAAGTCATTGGGTTTATTCATATTTTAGCATATCATTTTAAGAAACTTTTAAACTTTATATTTTCTTTGAATCCTCAAGAAACTGATAAAGCTAACACTATAAAATGATTAAAGCAAGGAATGAGATTACTTTTGGAGCAGTAGAACTTTTGCATATTCTAACTATCAATGAACAGTTTGAGAATGAGTATTCAATGTTAGATTATTTTATTTCTGCAAAATTAGTGTAAAAGACTGTTTACATTGCATTTCTGTTG
>WEIV01026421.1:4396-29499 GCA_013390005.1 Calyptomena viridis | reverse complement strand
GATCATTAAACAGAACTGGTATTTCTCAGGAAATCTTCTATTTCTGTTCCAGTCATTTGCTGTTCACTGTCAGTATTTATAATCGTACTTATCTTGTGCTGTACAATGCAAACGCTGTTTTCACCCTGGAGTGGGTATGTATTCCAGTTGTATCTGACAGTCATGACACTTTAAAACGTAAAGAAATGGTTGCTCTCACCAGTTGGTTTCAATGTTTTTCAGCATTTAACACTGTTCTTATTTTGCTTGCTAGCATACTCAGTGCTAGGCTTGTTCAGTAATCCTGGTGGTTGCTTTTGGTTTTGTTTCAATGTTACTGTGTGTACCACCTTTAGGAGAATTTATGAAAACAGAATATACCCTATGGTTTTAAGTGGTACTCCTAAATTAACATGATTCTTGTGCTTCTGATTCAGAGTTTAGGGGTTTGGGTTTTTAATGCAATCTTTTGGTAATTTTACTGCTTTGCTATAATGCATCATCTTTTGAGAACAAATACATTGTTCGGGAACATGTACTTTCTTTTTACTTAACGCTTGGTTAGTGGGAAGTGTGTGCTGTGTATTTGTTGGTAATGTCTTGCGATCTGGGCTATATTCCAATATTGAATTATATTTCTGTTAATGCAGTGCCAGTCTTCGTACCCTTGAAAGAGATATACTTAATCTTCGTTGCTAAATTGAGACAAAGAATTTCTATTTGTTTTAGTCAAGGCTTTTAATCTATAAACACTTATTCACTAAGGCACTAAACTCTCAGCACTTAGCCCTTGAAAGTTTCTGTTATTAAAGTCTGTGTTTTTAAACTTTAATGGGCTTGTGGTAAAGTCAACAGATGAAAAAATACCTTTTATAATGTTTGCGTGGCTTTCACAACACTTTGTATTTTATCCCTGGAAACTTTGATGGTTCTACATAAAAATATTTTGGTACCAATGGTGTGGTGAGAATTTGTAAATCATCCTTTATTCCAGCATGTCCATTCTCTGTTAGGTTCTTTTTCATTCTAACTGTCTTATTAAAAAATGACTTGATCTACAAGACTGTGTATTTCTTTGGACAGGCACCCAATTTCCTTTTTTGTAAAAGAGCTTATTCATACCTATGATACTGAATTCACAGACAGCATATTATAATAGCAACATCCAAGATGAATTTTCAACACTGTGATCATGCGTCAGAAGGACGTTTGTTCCTGATACTTCTCAAATTGTTCTTAAATTTTGTAAGATGGAATTTACTTTTCTCTTGAGAAGAGCTCAATTACTCTGCTGAACTTTATCCTGTTTAAAAATGCATTTTTATTACACATATTTTAGGGATGTTTATTACTGTTTTTAATATGTGACGTTATTTTTTCATATGTCTTCGCAGTGACTCCTATATGAGTTAGCTCACACTCCGTGCACAAGGAATTCCTTTGAACATTTGATGTAGTAATATTTTATCGATCACTTCTGTATAGAACATATGCTAAAGGAAGTCTGAAAAATCTATGTAATCAAAACAAATTATTTTGGAACTTGTCTCTTGAGGAGGTATTTGCCAGAATCTGGGTGCACCATTAGAGAGCAGCTTCACTGTGTTGTTCAAGTTGGCAGATGAAAATGTTCTCTTTTGATATTTTCATTTAGTTCCTTTGAAACCATGTAGTTTCTCAGATTACCATCTGGTTTTTTGATTACCATTGAATGAACCCAAAAGGTTCTTCTATTTAACATATGATGCCATTTTCTGTTGTTTGGTTCAAAAACTATTCAGTCCAGCCTTTAATGGCAATACTTTCCTTACAGCATGAGCCACAGATCTTGCATTTTCCTGTAGTTGTGCAGAGCGTTCTGTGAAAAAATGTCAAACCTTGTCAAATACAAACTGTGGCCTCAGTGTTGCACAGTGAGGCTTTGGCAATTTCCACGTGTTTGAAATATTAGATAGTACCATTTATTTTAAATGGCTTAATTGTAATAATGGTTTCTTTTTTAAATTAAATTTTAAATCTTCCCTTGCTTTACAATCCCAAGATTTGACTGTTTTTTCCCAAGCAGTCTCTTGTATGTTTCTCACGATCGAATTTTCAATCTGTGTAACAGCTTAATCTTGTGATTGAGGTCACCAGACTCTGTACTCAGCAACTTGGGGTATTACATCCCAAGTGTGCAATTTTATTGATTTCGTTAATATCATGTTAAGCTTTCAATCTGAACAAGTCTTCTTTTGCCTTTGTTTGCTTTAAGCTATATTACATCATATTAATGGCATATTTTAACTGGCTCAAGTAGTGATTTTGTTTCACTGGAGCCTTTGTTTCATCTGCAACACTCGGGTTGTGTTATGTTTCTGACAGTGCTTTTATGGAAAATTAACTTTTATTACAAATGCTGTAGTAAAGTGTGGGATTTTTTGTGAGCAGTCTGCTTCTCTGTTTGACCCTACACCTGTCTTTTGTTCAACTTTCACCTTCTCACCCAGATTTTTATATTTGTTTGCTTTATTTTCAGCTTACCATGTGGTAATAACCTCCACAGGGAAAACCTCTGTCAGGTTTTGTTCCTTTGTAGGTAAATTGTAAATCTCATACCAACTTTTGAGTAGCACGATTTTTTTCCTTGTTTTATGTTTTCCCATGTTAACCACAAATCTACGATTTTTTTTAGATTGTACAAGTCAATCTCAGTTTGCAAAATGTATTGTTTTATGAGGTTTTCATTCTTCTTTTTGTAGTATCCACTGTGGCTGCAATTCTGAACTTCATGATGTGAATTTTGTCCTTGTCTCTACTATTTACAGTTTTTGAAATACTTTTCTTGTTCTAGGTAAAATTGCCTACTGTTATTTTAGAAAACAGACATTTTTCACTCTGTCTTTCCTTTTCAAGTATTTCAACTGAGAAGGTGAACAAAATAATTACAGGTAGAGCTGGAAATAGAATCTGTCTCTTGGTGCACTGGAATGCTCTGTCTTCTTGGGTGAGAAGCTAAATCTGCTTAGATGGCTTGTTTGTAATCACCATTGTAAAAGCTTTTGCTGGTTTCAACTGGGATAGGGTTAGTTTTCGTCATGGTGGGTAGCATGGAGCTGTGTTTTGGATTTGTGCTGAGCACAGGGTTGATAATATGGAGATGTTTTTGTTATTGCTGAGCAGTGCTCACACAGAGCCAAGGCGTTTTCTGCTTTTTGTACTGCCATGCTGATGAGGGGGCTTGGGGGTGGGTGGAAGATTGAGAGGAGAAACAGCCAGGACAGGTGACCCCAACTGACCAGAATGATATTCCATTACCACATGACATCATGCTCAGTATATAAAGCTGGGGGAAGGAGGAGAAAGGAGGAAGGTGTTTGGAGTGATGGCATTTGTCTTGCCAAGTAACTGTTATTTGTGATGGGGCCCTGCTTTCCTGGAGATGGCTGAAGGATGGATGATTACTGCCTGCCAGCACAAATCCAAAATATAGCCCTTTACTGGCCACTGTGAAGATAATTAACTCTATCCCTGCTGAAACTAGCACATTGCTGTAAATGGGCCTTGGTTCACCAGTGCAGCCCAGGAATCCTAATTGTTGGGTTTGTATTGCTCCTAGTGCCTGACTCAATAGGGAAGTGCATATTCAGGTTCCTGTTAAAAATGGGGATATAGATATAGGACCCAACTGTTAAGATGGGTTAAGATATGTGACCGAGTGTTTCAACTGATTGTCTTCCATAAAGCAGTGGAAGATTCTTCCCTGTCTTTAAGGGAAATGACCACAAACCAGACAAACCTTGGCTTTTAAATTAGGTTTTATAGTCAGCCGTCACTGCAATTGTGATGCATGCAAAAGCCTGTGTTTTATTTTTTGTAATGTAATTTTGTCATTTGTCCTGCTTCCTTACTGAAGAAACGTCCTACTTCAGAGTACTTGATGTTAGCAGAAATATGATGTGACCAATTAATAGAATGGGTAACACTGTGGATATTCCATGTTACATCCTTCTGAAAGCTTCATATGGTTGTGAAGCATCTTTAAAAAGGGAGTGCTAAACTGTGCCTCTGGTTAGAAGGAGACTGCAGAATTTAAAAGATCATTCAAGAAGAAAATACTTACAAACAAACAAATTCCCCAGACTTAGTTACTGAGCATAGAAATCCTGTAGAGTCTCTGTTGTTACCCAGGGCTGTGGCTGAGAGTGCTGTGAGGTTTTGTGTCTGTATTCTTTACTGCATTTTGTCATGTGGAATGTGGAGAAATGGCCATCCACTCTAAATACAGAAGTGAAGACCAGGGCTTTGAAAGGTATGTGCAGCTTCAACTGGTGGGAGCATATAGGATCATCTTCCCACAGAATTTAGTAATTTCAGTCTGTTTTGAAAATGAAATGTTTAAAATGCTTCTGTTGGCCATTTGCTCTTGGACTTTAACCATGCTGCTCTTGTTTTCAAGCTTATCTTTGCAATCAGAGGTGTTGTTGCTGATATTGCAGGGGCTTGGGCTTTTAACACATACGTGGAAAAACTTGGGAAGAAATGAAATGGAATACCATAATGATAGAGGCTGACGAGCACAGTCCTTCTTATTCCTGTTCAGGGCTTGAAAAAAGGGTCAAAATACAGCAATGTGGCAGTAATTTGGCTGCATTTAAACTCCTACAGCTGCTACTGCAATTGAGGCTATGTTAAAGGAATGACAATGGGAGGGAAATACCAAGGCAAGAAAACACATCTTCACTCTTTTCAAAACTGAATGCATTGTTCCCTTTTTACATGTGGTAGAAGTGCTACAGTAAGGGAGAAGTTGTTTAAAAAAACCCAGAAAATTCAAGGTAAGCCACTTTCTTCTTTCTAGCAGGAAATAAAAGTTGTTACTCACTGTACTGGAGCCAGCTCTGTGGATCATATGGCTCTTAACAAGTCTAACAGAGCATCTGGGCAAGGAAGAGAATAGGGATGTGATTTTCTTTTTCCTATCATTTTCTCTTCTCAAAGGAATGGTCTTAAATATTGATGTCATCTTCAGCAGTTAATATATTTTAATATTTAATGAGGAGAATGCTGTAATTCCAGGAATGACACCATACAAGTGGAGTTCTGCTATCTGTAAGCAAGGTGATGACCACAACCATGAATTTGTCTGTTCTAGAGGAGTCTATTTTTCAGCTCTTCCTTTTGATTTCCATCTTAAACCAATTGAAAGAAGGCAATCTTTTTGTTTTACATCTTCTGCTGCTTGTATTTTAGTCAGCAGAATTAAAAAGGAGAGAGAAGAGGATAATTTCAATCCTGCTTTAGCACAGATGCCCTGAGTTAGAAATTTATTATTTATTTTTTTCCTTTGAAGATCCTCTGTCATGTTACATAAAGTACTGACCTGTTTTGGGAACTGTAAACATGCAAATTCATATACTGAGGATATCTAAAGGGAAGATAGTCTTATACTTAGGGCAGAGGCAGTTCCTTAAAAGGCAGTAGAGACTGCTGTGACTTCTCAAATGTCATGGAGAGTGGCTCTGCAACTACATCAGCCAATTACTTCAGGACTCTGGGGTGCATTTTGTCCCATAGACTTGTGCCCATTTGGGTTCCTCAGAGAGTCATGGACCTGATCTTCGCTTACAGTGGGAAAGACTTTGCTCCCCCAACCCTTATCTTGTTGTCCATTCACTCAGGAAGTGTGGGAACAGAGGTTGCTATTGAAGACTGAAACAAAAAAGTTGTTAAGTACCTCGGCCTTCTCCTCATCCACTGTTACCTATTCACCAGCAGTGTTTATCAGAGGGGGTACACCACTTTTGACCTTAATGTGCTTGTAGAAGCTCTTCCTGTTGTTCTTTGTGTCCCTTGTCAGGTTCAGTTCCAGCTTTGCCATGGCCTCCCTCACCCTCTCCCTACACAATCGTACTTCTTCTCTATACTCTTCCCAGGCTACTTGTCCTATTTTCCACTGCCTATGCATTTGCTTCTTGTCCTTTAGTTTGACCAGCAATTTTCTACTCAGCCATGCCAGCCTCTTGCTTTCCTTGCCTGATTTCTTGCTCCTGGGAATCACTAGGTCTTGCACTTCATGGAAGACTTTTTTAAAGATCTGTCAGCTCTGTTCCACTCCCTCATCTCTGAGGGCAGTCTCCCAGGGCATCCCTCTGACAATCTCCTTGACGAGCTGTCTTCCTAAAGTTCAAGAGCCTAACTCAACTCCTTACCTGAGTTTTTATATTCCCTCAAGACTGCAAACTCCACCAATGCATAATTGCTGCAACCTAGACTACCTCCACCATTGTTGACCATCAAACCTAGTATCACCTTCTGGTAAGGCTGCCTATCTCCTATGGGTTCTGGGAGTCTCCTGGATTGCCTGCAGTTTGCCATGCTACCTTTCCAGCAGACGCTGGGGTGGCCGAAGTCCTCCAGCAGGACAAGAGCCCATGAGTGTGATGTCTCCTGTAGCTGGAACAGGATCACAGGTAGCTGATCACAGGTTCCCCTTGATCAGATGTCCTGTAGTAGACCCTTGCTGCTGCTGCCTGCCTCAGGGGACGGACCCAAAACTCCTCTTCAGCCCTGACTAGCTCCAGCCGTCCAGCTGAGGGGCACCGAGCAGGAGTGGACCACCCTAGAACTCAAGGTCTCTCACCGGGAGATTATCCATTTAGGGATAAACAAAGGGTTACAGAATTGTACAGAAACAACGTGACAAACATATTAAACTGCAGGTGCACACCACCACATCCCCTAACTACAAAGTTTCCTTGGTTACCTCAGTCTCTGATTTTTACCTACAGGCTTTCTACCTGCTCATGACTGTTCTTCCGAGACAGCTCTTTACACTTAATCCCCATCTCGATATAAGGGCAACCCCTCTGTTTCTCTGTCTTTTCCTGTCTTGTATGAACAGCCATTGATAACCACACTGCAATCATGGGATTTGTTTCACCAAGTTTCAACAAGGTCATAACTTTCTAGCAGCATGGTATATTCCAGCTCCTCTTGTTTGTTGCCCATGCTGTGTGCATTGGTGTAAAGGCATCTCAGCTGAGCTGTCAGCTGTGTCACTTCTTAGAGGAACCCATGTGTATAAAAATAGTGTTGCATATCAATATGTAAGAGTTTTTTCTGCTAGTGGACTGTAGAAAGGATTGTGATTTCTTAGTAGGGGGGATCCGTTTCATCGGCACTTCCTTGTAATGATTCTCTTGCAGGAACATGTATATTGGGCAGTAGAAACAGATATCGATATTGACAGTATTAGATATTATGGACAATATTAGATAATGACAAATAAGGCAATGAATTTTACTGTGTTGTCTTACCTGAACATCTTTTATATTGCATGTAAAGTGTTGTAATTATAGTTATAAGAAATAGTTAGGCTGTGATCTCTTGTGCTAAGTATAAAGAGAATAAAAAAGTTATATCCTCACAGTATGCCAGTCCTTTGTAGGAAATAGGATAGGAGTTATTTGGAAAAAACGCCCACCTTATACACATTATAATCCTGGGTTTAAATGCATTATGTATGGAAGTGCTTAAGGACCAACTTCAAAATTACATAGGTGACCTTAATTTGTTAATTGCATCTTTTTTGGAGGGTTTGACTTTTTTGTATCAATTTCATCCTGTTTTTTTCCCTCTGAGAGTGAAACATTTCTAGATAAAACTTACCATATAAATCTGTTGTATTAAAGGCACTGATACTTTTAATTTTTAATCCTGTAGGGTACTAAATATTATTATTGCAATTTAAAAGGTAAAATATTTCCTCTTTCCCCTCTTTTATTATGTTTATGTATGTATTTTCAGATATGATTCTGGACCAGCAGGTGAGTTCTGGGCAGCTCAGTGAGGATGTTCGTCACAGAGTGCATGAGGCATTACTGAAACAGCATCACCATCAGAACCAGAAGAAGCTGAGCAACAGGATCCCAATTGTAAGATCGTTTGCTGATATTGGAAAAAAGCAGTCTGAGCCCCATTCCATGGATAAAAATGGTAATGCATTGCTTTATTTTGCACTTCGAACTTTCAGTAACATCTGCCTGTTCAGTATTGCATGTGCTTTGTACCTACAGCTTGACAGCGTGATTCTGCACTGAAAAGCTACCCTGTAAAAGTGGTTCTTTTTACATGAGAGTGGCTCCTCTTATGCATTCAGTAATATGCCTGCTTAAATTTGAAATTCATGTATCCTGTACAACTCAGGGCTGGGCAGATATACTCAAGGGAAGTAGCTCAGGTGTTGAAAGCTAACCATGTTAGTGTGCCATTCTGTCCTGAGTAACTGGCATGGCATGTGCCAGCACAGCTCAGTTTAAGTACACTTGTAGTGCTTTAGGTACTCTGTGCAGTCCTTCATATTGAGCTAGAGCATCTTTGCACAGTGTTGCTCTGAACTATGGACGGTCTTCATTAGTGCCCAGAATGTGATAGGACTATTTTTGACTTTGGTTGACTATCCTGTATGCCTCACGAACGACCCGAGCTCCCACAATCCTGGACCTATTTATTTAAAATGTAGTGGATTGTTGAAATAGTTTTTAAGTGTACAACAATGTGTGTATTAGCTAGAGTTCAACCACTGTTTCAGATTTCATAGACGAGTTTGAGGGGTTGAAAAATGAGGAAAACATTTTCAAGATGGCACTCTTGGAGAGGTGTCTCAAGAACTGTATCTTAATGCACGTTAATCATGTTAATGCAAATGAGAAATGTATCCAGAGTGGTTCTACAGTAAAATATTGGCATAACTTTTTTTGATTTTCTTGCTTTTACAGAAGACTGTAAGCTGTGCTGTTGTTATAGGTTATCATAATGAAAGATAACTTCTTATTGACCCTTCCTTGTTTACATAAACATAGATCTGTGGTATGACACTTGCAGCCAAATTTTGCCAATATTTACAATTAATTCACTAGAATTATACATTGCAGAATTATTGAGCCTCTGTATCCAGTATCATCGCAATACATTTTTGTCTGAACACCATTGGACTATAGTGACTCTTATTCCAGAAATCAGTGTAACTTTAGTTAAGTCTCAGTCCCTTTTGCTGTCATTCTGTTTCAGAGCCCTACTGAGCTCCCCTATCACCCTGGGAAGTGAGGAAACAGCTGCAGGACAGGGAATGTGCAGGTTGCAAGAAGAAGCTGTGTGCTGCAAGGCATAGGACAGAAGGGCCAGAGAAGTAGTGTGGTTGATCTGGAAAGTGGGGACTGTTGGTATAAAGATTAATTGTGGTTTCAACAAAGAGCCTTTTGTTTCAATCATTGCCATATAAAGTTTTAATAGTTCTAAATCTAGTAGCTTCCCTGGGGAAGATTCTCAGATGTAAAAGGCAGCTTACAATTTCATCTGATGAAGATATTAAATAGATACGCTAATTACACTAAAGTGCCATTTTAAGAGTAAGGAAAAATAATGTTTACTAAGGTGTATGTGATTATGCCTATGGATGCATAGTAAAAGTAAGTAGGATGATTGTCCATTCTTTTTAAGTTAACTTTCTTGTTGATTTGTACAGCCATTGCTGATGACTTTAAACAAATATTCAGGAGATACTGAAGAAATTTAATGATATAATGTTCCTATTCCTCAATTTCCACAGATGTAAGATGGCAACTTGCCATAAGCTTTTTGCATGTATCTTATATAATAAATAAACATTAGGTCTCCTTAAAAAGACCCCTCAGGGCAAGCTGTGAAACTATCATGAGCTCAATTTCAGTAACTTTCTGTGTCTGTTAGTGGAACTGATGCAGTAATTCTCTCCAGAAACATCTCACTTTTGCCCCGGTTTCTTCTGGGAACCTTCCTATCTCTGTCTAAATTCCCCAAAAATAGATTCTCATCAGGACAGCAGCTAAATCTGTATTAAATTTTATATACTCAGTGGTTAAGTGATCCTCTAAGTAGGAAGACACATTCTTACAGGTTTTCATTTGTCTGTCCTTACTTTGCAAGATGAAAATTTGCTGACTTCCAGTTCATGTGCTTATGTAGAAATGTTTCTAACTACTCTGACTCCTGTTAGAAAAATAACTGCCTGTGTTAAGTTACATGTACCATAAACAATAGAAATTAAATAATTTTAGGAATGTTTATATGAAAATAACCAGCTTTTAATCTGAATTACAGTGAAAAATTACAAATACAATCTTTTTGGACACAGATGTCTTTTCATCAATTTGAAGCATTGCTCTTCTACTTGCACCTTTAAGAGCTAAAGCACATTTGGCAGTCTCCTGCTTTGACCTCTTCAAAATCAGTGATGGCCTTGTGATAAAACAAGGAGGATTTGTTTATTTCAAGTTTCTCTCTTATTGTCTATTACCCTGTTACATTAAAAAGTTGGAATCTTATTTTATTGCCTGAATTGTACTGAAATCAGTATTAGCTTTAGAAGAGGAAAAATTTGTCTTAAATTTTTTGTTTTAAAAGGAACCACGTTTTTTTACCTTTTCAAGACAACAGCTAATAAGTAGTAAATTATTCAGAAATCTACACTGAAATGCTCAGCTTTCAGGAACTATGCTGTTCTTAGAAGCTTGACCAGGGAAGCAGTGAGGTTTCTGATAATTTTCTTCTGCCATTGGCTCATGACACACAAGTGCTAGAGTTCAGCTACAGTGTTATGCTCACTACAGCTATGTATTTCTTTTTAGATTGCCTTGGAATGTCTGTACAAGCGTCTCATAATAATACAAAAAAGAGTTTTTAAAATATAACTTTGTATCATGTGAAAGCAAAATAAAAAAACTAAGTATGTATAAAAGAAAGGAAAATTAAGGGATATAAACAACTTATTATTGTCAAGAGTGTGCTGTAAGACACATCTTGTTTCCTGAGGACAAACTGGTAAAATTCATTCAAGGCATCATTTTAGTCTGCCTACTCCCATTTGTGCTCAAACATTGTATAGAATGTATGAATGCAAAAGGTTCCGTATCTTGCCATCAGCAGAAGTATTGTTCTCTCCTTTTAATTAAAAAACAGGAGTCAAAATATTGTTCCTTTTGCCTTTTGGATTATAAGATGAATTCCTAAAAGACTGCAGGGAGAGAAACAGATCATCTCAGGTACTACTAATGAGCTTATGGCTCAGTTCACCCCTATTGGAGACCAGAGTTTTCATAAAGAGGAAGTGCCAGGAGCTTCAGAAGGGCCACTTATTTGTTCCTATTGAGATGAGGCAAGGGAACTTAGACACTTTCTGCACAAAAGGAAATGTTTGCTGTCAGTGTAGACAGTTGAACTGATAACAATCCTTAGCAGTCTATTGATTGTAAAATAGGTGATTCAGAGCCATAAATCCCTGAGTTGTGGGTTATGTGGAACAGCTGAGGATGCAAACCCCTTTCTTTGCCCAGGTTCTTGACATTGGTAGGTTATCAATATACCGATTTTCAGATATTCAGGAGCAAAGTCTGAAAATGAAGACATAAACTTCAATTCAGTATATGGCAGTACTGCTGATAGACCATTGTGATATCTTTGCTGGAAGATAGTTGTACATATGTTCTCCCTCCATTTTTCTTTTGTGTAAGAGTCTGTCAGACCATCTAATTAATTTGCTTTGTATTTAGTAGTATTTTGTTTACAATGGCTTTTCTTCACATCCTCTGCAGGGCTAAGATGTCAGGGTGCTATGGATTTACCATGCATTTTTAATGCTGCCATGCTGTGTTTAACTTTCACTTTTCATTAAGCATCAAAACTGTGAGAATTAAAAGCCTGCTTTTGATGTTCCAATAAAAAACGACAGTTAAATTTGGCATAAGAGCAGGAAAAATGATTTTTTTTATAGGCTAATTTGACACCAAATACCCAAAAGAGAGGGTGGAAAGTAATTTTAGCATAAATGCTGTAAAAGATAGGTAAAAATACAAATATTTTTCCTTAGTAAATATCTTTAGAAAGTTTGTTTTATAAAGCAATTTAACCTATTTTTATGGAGATCAGTACGTTTGTCACCGATATCTCAGAGCTGTGTTTGTAAATTCCTATGACATGGTCTAAAAAGCCAAAGACAATTGCAAATATGTAACACCTTTCTGTTGTTAAAGGAATGCTAAAATAAATTCATAACCCTCTCCCCTTTTATAAAAGGGGTTCGGAAATTCAGAATTTAGGCATGTGTCACATGAAAAAGTAGCTGATTGTGTAGAAATGTAGTTAGGAGTGGATGTGTTATATATACATATATGTGTAATGAGATCTAACAGACCTTATACTGATTAAAGTCCAAGAGGAAGGAACTTGGGGAGGGGAGCATGGCAGGGCAAGTTACTTGTATTTCCATGCACTTTGCTGAAGTATTCTTTACCCACAATAACATGATCTTGTGCCTGTTTTCTGTTCCATGTGTCTGCCCTTTATAACAGCTTCTTCTCCCTTGACATCAGAGCAGACACATTATTAGTGTAAAAATTGCATTATACCACACATCATGTCTGATTCTGAGAAATTCTGAAATTCTAAGGAGACGTTTATTGATATGCCAAAGAGCTTGAAGAAAGCAATGGCATATTGAATTCAGGATCTTCAGAGTTAGCATCATGAGTTGCTGGAGCAGTTAATTTTGACAGGTTCTTTTTCAAACCTTTTTCCAGTTATTCCAATTAGTATCATAGACTGGTTTGGACTTGTTTATTGTTTTGTGTCAGTATGAGCACAAGCAGAGGTGTTGGAGCCTATGTGTGTGTATCTGATTTAGGACAGCATCCTTTAGTATCACAGAAAGTCAAAATTACCACTTACGTGATGGTGTTAGTTACTTTCTTCAGTTTCCCAGTCTCTCCTAAACATCAGTTTAAGGATTTATGCCTTAACTCAGAGCTAATTTACAGCATGAGAAGCTCCAACATCAATACTATCATATGGAGAAGGATGGACATTACTTGGAGCCATATTTAAAGGGTAGGGAGGCATTCCTAAGTACGTGACCATATTCCTTCATTTTGGGAATAAATAACAAGTGCCATGTATTATACACCCAAGCTTTCTGGCAGTATTGGATCTGGATCAGGTGAATCGCTTCAGCTTTCCTTTAAGAGAGGGAAAACTCAAAGATAGTTAATTCTAGCTTAAATTACCTAATGCTCTCTTTCTTGTTTTAGATTCTTCTCAAATATTCATATTTTAATCAGCTTATATTATCCACAGGTTTTTATACTGTACTTACGAACTTACTTAACTTGTGCTGACGAACATTTTCATCTGATATTTATTCTTTTTTTCTCCACATTACCCATGATAAAATGTGTAATCTGTATGTATAAAACTGTATCATTCATCTCTGTATTTCTTTATTTTGCTCTGTCTTTGTTGTGTCTGTCTCTAACAGGCTCATCTCATCTCTGTACCTTCCTCATCTCCTATCCTTTGGGTTCTGTAAACTCCCTGAAGGTTCAGAGGTAGTATAAATACCTGCTCTTGCTTGGGCTTCAGATCATTTCAAATGTACACCCATGTCTTCATCTAAATTTCTTGTCAGCATGCAACTTCTTGCTATAGTTTAAAAAAAATACCTCAGGCCTTTGTCAGCAGCTGTGGCACACTTAAGAGAAGCTTGTGTGGAATTATATTGTTTGGGGTGGGGGGGGGAACCTGCCATTTCTTTATAAGTTTTTTCTTACATCAATTTATGAAACTGCAAATCATAGCATTTTAATTTAAACTGCATGACTTCATGTGAATTATGCTTGAGATTCAGGCCTAGCATTAGAAAAACAGCTAAAGTGACTTCTTCATCCTCTTAAATTGTGTATCATTGGTGAGTATCAAGTTTCCTTGCAGTTACACAGGTACAATGGGAATGACATGGTTCTCCACTGATTTAAAATGTTATTCATTAACAGGCTGAAAGGTATCTACACAATTCAGCCCGTGAAGATGCTGTCACTGCTCTGTTATATTAGAATTTTACCATCTACATAAGAAAACTTAGTTTTTCAATCCTCAGTTGCTCTATTCAAACCTCTGGCAATTTCACATTATCTGAAAGACACCTTGTTTTCATATCGCTGATTTAAAAAAAATTAAAACGATGTTGTTACTGGCTTTTTTAATACATAAATAAGCCTTAACACCCATTTTGGCCTGATTTTATCTGGTATGTATTAAGTTCCTTTGTATGTAGCCTGGATATTTCAATTATACCACATTGCGAATTTGATACACAAAGAAGTCTGAGTGGCTCTCTGATGAATTCTCAAAGAATGCAGCTCTTCATGTGCTTTATGAAGGGTCAATCAAGTCTTTTAAACTTCAGATTTATAATGAATCAAAGTACTACATTGCGTTCTTGAAAAATAAAATACTTTATTTATCCCATATAATGTGTAAATAACCATTTTACGTGGGAGTGCTGAAATGGAACTGATGAGGACAGGGAAATGAAAGACCGGAAGGGCAAGGCTGTTCCTGCTCTTATTCCCTCTTACAGGGAATTGATGGTTTATGCCTTCACCATTACCTGCCTAAACCCTGTGTTTACAGCTCAAAGAAAAGAAGTATTAAGCCATCATAAATGTTTTTGTCAGAGCAGATGTTTAAATTTGGGCTAGGGTTTGGGGTTAGTTTGGTGGGGTTTTTTGTGAAAAGAGATTACCTGTTGTCTCTACATTGTATCTTTGTTACTCAGTACAGTGAAAAACCCAAACTTGTTGTTCCATGATCCAGAAAGCTGTCTTAAGTTGTAGAGCTATTTAAACATGTCTCACTGCCTCAAGGTAAAACTTGTGTTCTTTCAGATTACTCCAGCATATGGGTAAATCAAAGTTTGAGGTCTTCTGTTGGCACAGAAAAAGAACATATGCTATTCTTATAAACTTCACATACTTATTGGTTGTGGCTTTTATTCCCTTCTATGTATATTTTTACATATTTTTCTCCTAAAAGAAAAGTGGACACGATGTTTTAAAGTCCTTTGGACTCTTATGCTAATTACTTTTGACACCTCCAATTATGATGTTAAAACTTCAGTATTTATAACACATGGTCCATGCTTTGACTCCTTTGTTGGTCAATATTTTTTCTTCCTCTGGCAGATATCCCTGCACTCATTTTCTTGAATTTTTGGGTCCAGGAAAAAAAAGAAAGTGTCAATGCTTAATTAGCAACAGAAAGATAATGAATTCATATTTCTGTTGCTTTTCTGTAATATCTTTATAATATAGAATGTAAATTGCTATCTGTAATTATTATAACTATTTCCCTTCATATAGATCCTAGAATACAGAGGAATGTATAAAAGAAAGAAATTAAGAATGAAAAGCTCTTATATTACTGCACTTAAAATTTTCTGGGAGTAAGACAGAAACTTTACTTGAGCATTTTATGGCTTCTTTGTTTGAATTAGTGGAAACGTTTTTTTTCTGTCACATTATTAAAATCTCCAATATAGTACAGAATCAAAATTTATATAATTTATATGTTAGTTATTTTTAATAGCTATGATACTACAGGATGATACCTGTAAGAATAATTTGAAGACTGCTGAAGAAACAATACAGATAAAAATTACCATATGAAACAGTGCATTGGAATACATAGTGTAAACAATGACAGAAGTCTGTTTTTCTTTAAATTCTAGTTAAAACAGACAAATTGAATGGCTATTTATAAATATCTTGCATATGTAATAATTTCTGGCTGCATTTTGCAGAAGTCTCTTGTGATATTTAGGAATTAATAGTCTCTTTTTATGTGAATTCCTTTAAGTTACGTTAATATGTGGCTTTCTAAAATTAGTCCGTTATTCTTATCATATATAAATTCTAATCCTTGACTTTATTTTTCTCTGCTTGCTTAGGTTAACATGGTTGTCATGTCTGTTTTTTTGCCATTCTCTGTTTATTTCACTGTAGTGCTGAACACAAGCCCTGATATCTGTCCTTATTTTGATCTGTCCTTGTCCTGAATCAGAGAGAAAATAAAAATATTTGCGTTTTAAAGATGGGTACATTTAATAATAAGATTTCTAATCATATATGTAAAACAATCTGTTACTTTACTTCCTAATCAAAGTGCAGTATCTCTGTTTATGGTGCCAGGATGCAGCACAAGAGTCTAAAAATGGTTTTGTGTCATGGGAGATTTGTCTAGTGGAAAATGAGATGTTGATTTTCATGAAAACCAACCTTTTCATCGAGCAAGTGTTTCAACTGGGAATTCATGGCCAGGCTTAGTCAGGGATGCTGTAGCACTCTGCTGTGACAGAAGCTGGATACTTCAGCATTTTGGCACTGGTTGAGGTACTCTTGCAAGTCTCCGGTCCTGTTCAGACTGGATCCTGCAAAGTGCTCTGTCTCCTGGCTGTGGCTGAGGACATGCTTGGACTGCAAGTGTGTGTAACACAGCGGTGTGAGGGGACACTGTGGCTTTTTGAATTGCCCAGATGATGTGTGTAGCTTAGGACTTTCTGACTGTCTTCATCTTCAAATGTCGTGAACATATGGTCTTTGTTACTGTGCAAGTTTAGGTTGATTTTCACCAGAACCAATGTTTTCACATCATAATTTCTCAGTCATATGAGAGACTTTATTTGCAATGGAAACAAATATATGCTGGGCACGAGATGCTGACTCTGGGCCAGTTGGACTCTGTAGTTATTCCTGGGTATGTGTTAGGGCAGTAAGAGATAGTTGGCTCATATATCTGGTACTTTTTCGTGTACTTTGTTGTGGTGCTCAGAGCTGTGCGTGGCTTCTGCCATGCCAGGAAGGGAGGGAATGAAGGCAAGCAGGGCATGGCCTGTCCCCCCATGGAGTTAGTGTGCTGTGCCACTGCCAGCCCCACACCCTCAGGGGCTGCACGGTGGCCTCTGCCCGTGTGCAGAGGCAGTGTTGCATTAGGTAAGAATATGCTTCATATGACATAAACTTGTTACTTAATCCTGGGGGTTTTTTTGAGCTTTTGTTGGCAAATTTTTGCTGGTCACAAGGCTTACTCTTTGCTTACATAAGACTTCTTGAGTGTTCAAGACTTACTTGAACACTTCTGCTCATCTTGGGATATTTTAACTTTTAAAATATTAAAAACTTTAAAATTAAAAAAATTTAAAATATTTTACTAAATTCACAGTGGTATGTTTTGAAAGTATGTTTGCCGAAACATTTCTTTTACACATGTCCATAATCACATTGTTCAATACTGAGTTTATAAATCAGCTTAATTTCCAATACATTTATTTTTATACCAGCCCACTTTTATGTTGCTTTTTGTAGCTGTTGTTTTACTCAGAACATTCTTATACACATTGGTAACGTAATGAAAATTAGTAGTCCTCTTTTATTCAATGAAAAGTACTTTTGTAGACAAATATGCCCAAAATTGGCAGCTTCTCAAATTACTTACAAAAGCTGTGCGAAGGCAGGACTTTCTCCAGATGTAATGTCTTAAGTATCATAAGCTTTAATTGGTACAGAAAGTTTGTCTTCTAATATCCAAAAGTATCTTCCACATTTTCTAAATTACATTCTCCCACATAAGTGCACATAATGAATGTTCTGTCTTTTGAGAATGTGCTATTCTAAATAAGTTTTTAATTCAAATGCCGTGTTTAGATGCATCATATACATATGAAATGTATGCAGATCTTTAACAATTATGTCATTAGATATTGCTTTGTATATAGAATTGTTAGTATTCTGTAATAATGATACTTTCTTTAGCAGGTCAGATTGTTTCCCCACAGGCTGCTCCAGCCTGTATTGAAAACAAAAATGATGTGAGCAGAGAAAACAGCACTGTTGACTTTAGCAAGGTAAGTGTTCACTGGTGGTGAAAAGAGCAACACAGTTTGTGTATGACAAAAAAGAATTTTACATTTTCTTGCCAGGTTATAGGTAACAGGAAATCACAGCTTAGTAACACAGATAAATTTAATATGAAAATAGCATAGGTATATATTTGTAGGGGGAATTTTTACAAATTACCTGAAAATTATGTAAGTAGGAAAGTTATTCAGAATGCCTGTAACTTACATTTACCTCTGATTTTTACTCTTTGTAGAAGTGATGCATGAATGCAAACTATGCTTTTTATAACCTGAATTCATGGATTCCAGATGTCTCAAACAGAATGTGTTTCTATAAACCTTTAACTTAATTCTTCTGGCAAGCCAAGATATTTCAGTACACTTTACAAAAGATGTTAACTGTTCAGTAGTGGAGATTGCAATGACAGTTCAATGTTAGATAGCAAAGAAGAGCAAACAGCTTCTCAGCTTTAATGTAAAAGAGAATCCTAATTTGTCTAACAAGTCTGTATGTACCTATAACAGTCACATTGGATGTAGATGACAGATCTGACAGGGATAGATGACTTCACGTGATGCATTAATACAACAGTGGTTGAGTAAGTGAAGAAAGGTGATTTAAACCAAAATTCTGAAGAACAGCACTTTGAGTCTGTTGAATCTTAATGTTAATGCAGCTGAGCTAAAAGTAGAGTTATGTGATTGCTCCATCTGGTGCCAGACTTATTTCCTAACAGCAGTAGCTATTTGCACCATTTGAATTTTTGACTGAACATGCCAGACTAGAAATGGTATATGGCTGAAATAAAGATGGAAAACAGGTCTTTTTGTCAATGACAGTGAGAAAAAAGGAGCCTGGCTGGGGTTGTATTGTGGGCCACATTTCTACAGATGTAGCAAGGACATCTATAAGCAGTGATAGGTTGTTAAATATTTAATGTTAATCTAAAATATTTCAAAATAAGATTATAATGCTTTAAAAAGTCAAGTATGATATTGGCTTCCTGATATTTATATTAAATGTGTTAAATAAAACTAATTGCTTTGGCAAGTGTTCTAATATCAAGATGCAAATCTTTGTATAGGATATAAAATATAAATAAAGCTGTCTATTCAAAATTAAGATATACAGAGGTGAAGGGAATAACACAGGTTTCAGTAGTGCTTTTCTTGAACATTTCTGCAGTTACTTGGAGTGTTTTAGGATCCAATTCCTAGTCAGTTATCTAACTGCATGATGTTTGTATTAAACAACAATAGGGGCTGCATCATTTGATCCTTCACTCATTATTTTTGTAGTGCTGCAGCTTTGCTGATCAAAAGAGTTCTTCCTATTTAAACCAGCCTGAGAAGAGATCCACATTTCGTCTTTCACTAGCCTCAACAGTGATAGATACCTACAAGGATGTCAGGAATATGAAAGGAACAACTTTTGTTAGCAGGAATGAAATAACAGTAAAGGATTGTAATCTGATACCTATTTTTGACTGCTTTTGAACAGATCCATTTGTCCTTTTGAAGATGCATAAGTAAAGTACAGTTTCCCCTTGAAATATGCTATTGCTGTAACTCCCAATGGTTATAATTGGAATTGTATGCACAGATTGAGAGGAAAGTAGAGCAGTACACTAATTTTCTCTTGAGTATTGTGATTTCTTGCTCTAATTTTGTTCCACATATTAATTTCATTTATCTTCTACAAAAGAAAGCACCTTTGACTACCTCACATATTCTCTCCTTGCTTATCTGTCTCCCTTGGGCTACTTCTAATATTCCAATTTTGGAGTTGATTCAAAAAGCTGACTTCATCTGGATACAGCACTGAGACTGTTGATTGTATTGGTATCTATCTCTGAAGAATGTGAGACAGGCACTGAAAACTGTCTCAAATATTACTTCAGTAGCACAGAGATGGAGATACAGTTTGCAATGCTGGAAATGTGCTTGTAAATGTGTCGCTCCTCTTCGTCTGCTGCTCCCACTAGGACTTTGTATTCTCTCTCCACAGTGATCTGTCACAGCACCACTTTACCCCGTGTCTCAGCAGAATGAGGGTAACACATTAAGAACTGTGCCTGGCTCATTTTTACTTTTCATGGAAGAGAACGAAGGGAACCCTAGTTGTCCTGAAATACAAAATGCATGAAGAGACTGCACCCACATGCCTTCTCATAGCAATGTCCCTATGCTCCACATGGAAACAGTATTTCTGAATCAACCCCCAGTCCCATAGTGACAGTTCGGTCTTTGAAATACTGTGTGAAGCAACTGATTATTTTGGATGGTAGTTAACTCTTCTTATAATTAAATAAGATTTGTATGTGTCACAGTTTTAGTAAGAAGGGATGTTGGGTATTTTTATCTTTGCATTCACATCGATTTATGTTTGGTTTCAGGGTAGCCCTGCACCATTCTTTTCAGTCCTTGAGTTGATCTGGAGAGGCCTCTGCATTAGTTACTTAGTTTTATGTTTATTTGGAGCTTGCTAGGACTATTTAGTGTCAGGTCATGAATGTGACTCAGGTTAGGGTGTACATCAAGATACACATCAGGCCTGTCCAGCTAAAGACCTTCTGGGATAAGAGATGTGTAATGGATAGGTTAGATGAAGCATTCAAAATATGTAGCTTTTGCCATTGCAGTAAATTCACTCCAGGGCCACCTCTGATCTCATCACGTACTGAAAGCAACACCCAGGGCTTGGGAGTGTTTGCTCAGTTTGCTGCTCCTTTGCCAGCTGCTTTCCTTTGAACTGGGGCCCTCTTCACTACCTAACCAATAGTAGAATCTCATGTTGATAAATAGTACAGGAAACATCTAAAAATGCTTTCTGGTAGACAGAAGACAGAATGTTTCTTTCAGATTTGAGTCTTGTGACTTATATGTTAGAGGGACCTCAAGGTGACAAATGTAGCATGTTATACATGAGATATTACATGTAAAATGCATTTAAATGTTAAATCCATCCATTCACGTGTTAAAATTAGTACAGAATGCACATTGCTATGTGCCCGAAAGATTGCTTGCTTTCTCTCTACTATAAATGACTATGACACTAAAATTAGGAGCAAAATGAATCCTGTTTTTTTTATTTAACCCCATGTTAAATTATTGTTACGTTATTTTGTGATTTGAGTGAAGAACAGAATTTACCTCAACTGATACTTTACCCCAAAAAAGTACTTGATCTTGAACCTTTCAGGTTGATTTGATACCTGTTTAACTTTGTGAGGTGTTTGGTCATCTTTGTAGCTTAGGAAAGCATTAGATATCTCTTTGTGATCTCAGCAAACTAGGATTTCATTACACAGGCAACTGTTATATCTGAATTCTGATTTAGTGCCAGAGCCATTTGCAAGAAAACAATTTTCTAAATATTACCAAAAACTATGCAAACTAGTACTGACAGATGGCTGTAAGATAGACATTAAAATGGTCCACTTTAACAGTTTATATTGGATTTGCTTGCTGTTGTTGTGTTTAGATTAATAAAAGGAAAGCAAATGACAAAATTCATGCGTTTTGAAATGTAGACAATACTGGTGCATAATTAAATCAAACATATATACTCTATTACTCCATGTCAGTCTTTGTTACAGAGTAAAGTCTAGATTGATACATTCCTAGGCAAATACCTTGAGCTTATATAGCAGTGTCATGATGAAGCTGTGTCTCTGTATTTTTCTACCATGCTGCAAAAGTCAACATTGCTATCTAAAACTCCAAAGTTGTTCTTCTGCTTTGTTCTTTCTGCTTGCTCTTGAGGCAGTCATAGTCATCATAGCTTATTTTCTGTTATTTTCAGCAGAAGGGCAACTGTCTTCTGTTAAATCTGAAAGTAAAATTACATCTCAGAGTAGAAAAAGAAAAATTACATGTAGTGGAACCTGTTGTTTCCAGAATTGTGAGTTACGAAAAAATAGCGTCCTAATTTTTTCTACTGTTTTCACTTATTGGTTCTGTTATTGATGCTGTTGTGGTTATTAATAAAAAGCATTACTAGGAACTTAATCCCATATTCCTAACAATATTTTGAATTTGATTTCTTCTCTTTATAAATTAATTCTGTAGTACTTTTTCAAGAAAAATTAGTCAAATAATTAAAGTCCATTTGTTTTGTTTTGAGAAACATTTTAATTTAAATATTGTTCAACAGACAAGAACAGTGGAAACTGTATAACTAAAATAGCTATGGTTATATTTTAGTGAGTAGAAAGTCTCTGTCAACAAATCAGGGAAAAAAATTCCCTGTGAATAGCTTTTAGGTTGTAATTTAATGTACTTTTCCCAGGTTGATCTACACTTCATGAAAAAGATACCACCTGGAGCTGAAGCATCAAACATCTTAGTTGGTGAACTGGAGTTCCTGGACCGTGCGGTTGTTGCTTTTGTTAGGTTGTCTCCTGCAGTGCTGCTTACAGGACTAGCTGAAGTTCCAATTCCAACAAGGTACAGTTGGATTTATTTCACTTCATTTTTTTTTGAGTACCTTGTGGAGACAGGGTGGTGTAACCTTTAACTTCGTCATTTACTGAGTTATGAATTTGGTTTGTTCCTTAACAAAGAAATCTCTTCGATCCTTTAAATGGGTATGGGTATATTCAGAACGTGCTGTCTTGTGTACTTCAGAGAAGTAGAAATGATGGCTTGTTAGGTTACAATACACCAGTTTATCCTATACAAACTGGTATTACTGCAGATGAAATACTAAAGTGAAATATTCAGCTTCTTAGAATATTTCATCTGGAACTGAAACTACTTGTGTGATGCTGCATAATTATGTCCAGAACTTAAAAATGAAATAGGAGTTGAGAAAAACCAAAGAACAAACCATGTGATTTGGCAGGGATAGTGAAAGGATTGGAGAACATGCTGTAAATATGTTCTTCAAAAAGTTACTTTGTAGATATTCGGATGGTAGGGAATGTGGCTTTTAACCATAAATTGTTATTACTTTTTCCTATGTTGAAACTTTTTCTGTTGAAGTATTTTGATTCTGAAAACAAATTATGAGGAATTTAGAAGAAAACGTCTAAAATAGACCTTGTATTCAAATATTCAATTTTGATGGATCTGCAGTTACATTTTGGCCTGTTGGGGTCCATTCAGATGGAAACTCCAAAGTGATTCTCCCATATCTGAGATCATTGACTTAACTATTATTGCAGTCTCTCACTTTTTTTTTTGTATTTGTGTGTATGTTTATACATATATTCTGTCTCTCTTTCCCCTTCCTTTTTTTAGTTTCTATAAAAGTAGAATTCCAACAGAAGACAGTAGTGTATTCCAGTTGTTTGTGACACTCAGGAAGAAGTATTTTGCTATGAACTGCCATGCTGAGACTCAGATCCTTGCTCCTAGCTAGATAAAACAGTATAAAATTTTCTTTAAGTTGTAGTTACTTTGTAGTTACTTTGGATATGACTTTTTAAATTATTCCTGATTTCTGCTTATATAAGGAACATTGAGGGACTGAGCTGGCTTTGGAAAAAACCTTGAAGCTTTTCCTGGTAACCTCCTCCAGCATCCCACAATTAAAAAGAAAAAAAAAACACATCAAAAGGAAAAGAACAGATTTCTTGATTTTTCTTGATTTCTTTGATTTCTTGATTTCTTTGATTTTTTCTTTTTCCAAAGAAAAAATAAATAATTACAAATTAGGACAGTTGAGAATTTCTGTAAAAATGTGTATTTAAAAAAAATTTGTATAATGTAAGTCAAAATATTGTCTTGTACATTTTAGCAAGACTGAGAATTTCAATTGATTCATTTGAACCAATCTGAATTTTGTAGAACCTTACTTGCCTACAATCTTGAGTCGTGGCTGTCTAGAGCCTTAATGGGAATAAACACAATTTGAAAATTATTTTTATTTGAGGTAATTTGACTTCCCAATATTGCAATAATTCATGCAACCACAAAATAGTTAATTCTGTTGAATTAACTGAATTAAACGAATTAATGTTAATGTGTTCTGTAAACAGATTATAATTGCATATATTTATTATGTAAGATAAGTTTTGTTATGTAAGGAGGTTTTGGTTATCTCAATCAAGATTGACTGTTAAGCTTATGATATATTTTTGGAAGTTATTTTCACATTTTTTTCTAAGCAGAGCTTCATGTTTAAATGCATGTGTGAGGATCTTGAGGGAAATGATACATCATATTTGTCTTAGAGATTCTTCTAGTCCACTTTTTAGATAAGTATTTCTGTAGTACTTATAGCTACCATCTATCCTTTACAATTTTTTAAATTTACCTTTTATTTGCAGATTTTTGTTTATTCTTCTTGGACCATTGGGTAAAGGGCAGCAATACCATGAGATTGGAAGATCAATTGCAACACTAATGACAGATGAGGTATTCTTATTCATGGTTTGGTTTTAGTCATTTTGTATTAATAGAAGAGGTGTAATAGGGAATCTCCAGTCATCCAGATGAAACATCTCCACATCCAGATGTGGCTTATCACTCTGTTGATGCACAAACAGCATTCTAATTCATTTAATGATCCTGTAACAGCCCAGATTATCCTGCCATAAGGAGGTAACAAAATAAGAAACAATATTCACACTCGAAGATATCTTCACTGAGATTTCATTTTACACAGTTCTTTTGCACAGTGGATTTACTTGTGTTTAAGCTGTAAAATCTCTAGAATATTTAGTGTAACCATAAGGATGTTTTTCTATGGCAGCTAGAACATCTATGAGAACTATGTACCAGAAACTCCAGTCGGTTGCAGCTGGGATTGTTTGTTTAGTGAGAACTGTATGAAGTGCATTCTATTTCACAGAAAAGGGGCCATTTTGAAAAATGTTACAGCCCACTCCTTTTTCTATCTTTTTTCTCCCACATACACTTCTCAATTTTTCACAGGTATTCCATGATGTTGCTTACAAAGCAAAAGACCGCAATGACTTGGTGTCTGGAATTGATGAGTTTCTTGATCAGGTTACTGTTCTCCCTCCTGGAGAGTGGGACCCAACAATTCGAATAGAACCACCTAAAAATGTTCCTTCTCAGGTTTGTATGGTGTAAAATTCAGACATGCACTGTTAAATGTTGGGATTAATTTTTGCTGTGTAGACTTAAGTCTTGTTAATTTGGCATTTAGCAGAGTCACTGTATAAACATTTTGCGTGCTCTTTTTATTTTAGGTTAATTTGCTTTAATAGAACCCTTGACTTGCAAGCATACAGTATAGTGGTGACATTTGCTGTAGATCAGTCCTGTCTAAATAAAGACAGATAGTTCTATCTGAAGATCTTGAATTCAGAGATAATTGACCATAAACATCTTTGATTATTCTGAATAGTTGTGATTTGCTTTTGTTCTGGCTTATTGCAAGAATTGATCAAAGCTTGCTACAAAAAAA
>WEIV01026420.1:84093-138256 GCA_013390005.1 Calyptomena viridis | reverse complement strand
CCAGGATGAAAAGTCATACTCATTTCTTTACCTTCCACTATGTAAGTATGTTTTAAGTACCAGGTTCAAGCCAAGAGAAAGACTGAGAGCTAAATTATCAGAGAAATGTGCTTTTCTGATACTGATGAAACTTACCCAAGAGTCTGATTTTAATTCTCTGTTTGAGAAAATTTATCTTAGCCTCAATCTGTTTCATCCCACCAAGCACCATATTCTCTGTGCTACAAGGAGAAGAAAGGGGCTGACACCACCACCATTAGTGGGCTTGCTAATCAAGCCTTTCATTTCCTTTCAGTTATATTTGCTTGAATTGAAACCTTATGCATCAGGCAAAAATAAAATGGTTTGTGTCTTTGTTTGAGTAAGAAAAGATGGAAAAATCCTAAATTCAATTTCACTCAAAACAATTATTTTCCTTGGCAGCTGAACCAAAAGAACCCGCTAATTATTCCACACATTCTATAAAGATTATTTTATCCATGTCTCCATCAGCACATGATTTCCTCCTACGGCAGGTATAAAACTTGCCATGAAAGCATCAGTTCCCCAAAAGATTTATTTTCTTTGCTGCAACATTTTTTTCCTTGTCAGTCATAAGAAAACCCCGAAACAAAACATGAACAACAAACCACCCTCCAAAACCACTTTAAACAAAATAGCTACAAGAAAACACCCTCACAATTTCATTCTGTCATTCCTTATTTTATTCTACTGTTGCTTTCCTCTTCTTCCTTACTATTCGTGTGCACAGCTAGATGTAATGTGCTACATTAATCTAAGTCATACTTTGTGCTTCACAAAATACATCGCACACAAGTTTTTGATAAAATGACAGGGATTGTTTGCTCACCCACTTCTCAGGTCTGTTTGATAAGCCAATGATAAGACAAGAGCTCAAGAACACCAGAAACCCACTGGGCTCTTGTGGCTCACTATCACCTGGACCCTGTTTCAGGAACAATCCACATCTCCAGGTTCCTTAAATCCAGGTCTACAGAGCTGGTTTCTCTGAATACAGGCCTTGGGGTGAAGCCAGGTGTAGAACAATAATTCCTTTCTGTATAGAATTTTTGACTATAAACAAACCACAACTACATAAGGAATCTGAAATTTCTCTCTTCTATTTGAAATAATTACTTTCAACTACTCAGTCACAGCACCAGTGAAAGAATTATGAATTGATGTGCTAACTGCTATATAGAATATTTCCTAGCCAAGAAGGAAAAAAATGTCAAGCAGCAGCTATTCAGTTTGAGATATAATTTATCTACAGACCTGCCATCAAGATGTAATAGAAATAAACCTATTCCATAATAGGGGACACAAGTGGATGAAGAGTGACTTAAGATCCTGCTACAATTCTGGGGAATGGGGTAAGGGGAACAGCAGCAACTTTTAACACATGGAACCACTTGCCTGGAAGCTAAACAGATTAGTCTGAGACTTGTCACCCACTTGGTTAATGCATTAAGAACACAAATACCATGCACGGATAAGATTATGCGAATGACTTGAATTAATAAAGCTGATTATTTCACTTGTACTGAGTTTACTTGACAAATGTTTGGCTACAGCTGCTAAACGAGGTGCACAAGCTCTACTTAGTATAAGGACCTAACTATACTGTGCATATGTAATTTAACACTGCTATTGCTAAATTCTAATTAAAAGAATTGTTCACATCACTCTGGTCCCAGAGTGAGATAAATCACACACCACCAACAGTAAATAAGTTCACAAGTATATGTTCTTGACTGTGTTTATACAGTTATAAAAGTGATATAAACTCATTGCAGCTACTTCAGTTCTTCTGCCCTACCTTAAGCTCACAACCAAGTGAAGAAAGAGAAGAAACAAAGCATCTTCACATACCAGTTATCATCTCCCCTCCGTGATGGCCAGATTTCAGAAATCCAAAAACTGTTTTGGCTTGATAGGCACAATCCACACAAGCCTGTACAGCCTGCTGAAGTACCACATTGACAGGACCTGGTCCAAAGTGGTCTGGAAGCTGCTGAACCTTCTTCTTATCCAGGTGAGGCCCAGAATTTCCATGTTTGTTGACATAAACACACACTGAAAAGGGACAAGCCATATTTACTGCCAAGGAACAAAGACACGTGTCCAAGTTAGAACTGCAAACTGTCATTTTAGTCTTAACCTCAAGGGAAAGATGTACTGGTCAACTCAAGAAGCTGAACACGCACACACACTTTCAGAGCATGAAAAAAGTGCTCTTCTACCAAGGGTCTCCTGCCTGAGTTCTACACCCACTTTTTTTCCTGTTCTCTGAAGCCTTTTTCTCCCTCGCAAATGTAACAAAGCTTGTATTTTGACTAATCTCTTCTCATACACTAGTTCTAGTAAAGTATGAAGTAGTGGCAGGTACTCTAAACTACCAAGACACGATTCTAAAAAGTTGGTCTTACCAAGTTACTGCCTAAATGTTCTCCTCTCTAAGAAACTGTAAGGAAGACAACCCTATGCTATATCTTGCACTGATGCTCATTCTGAAGCACCCATATGGCATTAACAAACACATACACACCCAGTGGCTACTGGAGGCCTGTACCTTCAGAAGGCCCAAACCACTCATACATGATTTCCACACTGCAACACGTCCCTCCCTGCTAAATAAAATAAACACTTCTCTAGATACACTGTAAGGTGGTTTAAAGCTTAGCACAAAACAATCATGTAGAACTTCTGAAATTACTTTTTAAGGAGACAATGTGAAACTGTCCTTCAAAATGATTGCCAAGGCAGAAAACCACGGGAAAAAGATGTAACTGATAATTTTTTTTTAATTGTTAATCTTTGCTGTCACATGACAAAAAATGTACCCAAGACATTATTAGAGCTTATTAAAAAAAAGTGTCTCTTGTAATTAAACAATCTAAACATTCTATTACACAAAAGACTTGACACATTTTCTGACTTGGGCTTAGATAAAAACCTGAACTTCTAAAAATGAAGCGTTTCTAAAAGACTTTTAATGATGTAAAGTCTTCATGCATATCTGTTTACTTTCTGATGTTTACAAACTGGAGGAAACAAAAATAGTTTCTATAGCATCTTCTGTCTGGGCTCAATAATGACTACCTTCCAAAAGGTTTATTTTCCTAGGAAAAAAAATACACATTTTCTCCTCATCCATGACTGAAACCGGGAGTGAGAAGACATTTCTATTGTAAAAACAGGTTTAAAATGTAAAAGGGCACGCCAAACAAAATTAGCATAATTTATGGAGTTTTTAGAAAGTTCTGAGATTTCAGAAGACAACATACAAATTGTTTCACTACAGGGTTACCAGTTCTTCAATGGGTTAGTTCATTTACTAAATTATTTCTTTTCTAGCAACTCTTTCAAGATGCATTTCATTATGTTTAAAAAGGAAAAGAAAAGCAAACATGGGGAAAGAAGAATGTATTCCCTCTGACTGCCCTTACTGGGTTTTAATAGAGTTGTTTCTTTTCATGTAAGGCCACACAGAGATAAAAATCTCTGTTTTGTTATATTACAGTACAGCCTGCATGATATCAGAATATCGTATGGGTTTTTAGCTACATCTATTCCCATTTCATACATTAAGGATTGGAACAGACATGAAAGAACTGTACAGTTTCTTTCTTCAGACAGGAACAAAACGCCAGGTCTAGCAGATCTATTAAAAGTCCCTGTACTCCAGCATTTATTGCCATAATGCAGGCATCAAAATACTACTTTCGCAAACTTACTCTGGCTCCTACAAGTATCTTTAAAAAATAAGGTAGCTGGAAAATTACTTACAGTAATAAGTTTGCAACACATTTGCTACAAAAATTACACTATTTGCTTGACATGAAAGCCATTTCAAACATTTTTTTCTCTCTTTTACCTGTGGATATAACTGCTGCAGTTGCACCAGACAAATTAATTCCATCTTTAAGTATCTGGGTAGTGCCATTGTCCCTGTCAGGAGATGACTGATGAGAAGGAGATGCAGAAGTCAGTTGTTCTGCAAAGATTTTTTTCTGTTTAGAGGAAAAAAAAAAAAAACTAAAGTAAAAATGTTTAATATTTTTTAGAGTCCGAAAAACCTTTCTGCTATCAGTTACCATCTTAATGAATCTGTGTGGTTCCTATCACACAAGTATCACACACAGCAGAGAAGGTTAAGTTCAAGAAAAGAAGACCAGAAACTGTCAGTTTGCATTTACAGCTACTTGAGTAACACAGTGGAAGACAATTGACTTATAAAGGAACCCACTTATGTAAAAAGTAGGAAAAGAAAGAGCTTTATATACAAATTCATAACTCTTCTAAAACTTAGGAAGTACAGAAGACATGTTTCAGATTATTTTCCTGTCCACGCCCTTCCAATCATCTGAGTTTATCACAAGTAAGTTAGCTGGGCTGTGTATACACTGCCATAAAAAAACCTCAGTCACATCTAAGCATTAACACTACAGCATTCCTATATTTCTCCACAGCTCGTTATGAAGGGGTTGAAATTCTCAAGTAATCACTTTCAGGAATTGGTACTTCATGCAAGATATCAAATACGCCTGTAGTTACAGTCCAGTCATGCTGGTTGACAAAACCCTTCCCTTTCTCAAACCAAACTTATTTGCAGGTTATCATATGACAGATAATCAGAGTTCACAGCACAGACATTTAGACATCATTCAGTGTGCATTACCTTCACCTGAGAAAAGAAGAATTTTGTTGTAATTTGGTTTGGACTGGGGTTTAGAAAAGAAATGTGCACAACAAAGACCTTTCTAATGTGCTTTGACATACTATGAAAATACATGGAAATAAAAGGAATAATAAATTGGAGTTCATCACTTCTCCCTTTACCACTTATTCTCACAGGAGAATAGATTAAATTTTCATTTTCTCACCTAGGAAAAACTAGGAATATAAGAGATTACCCTTACCCCAGGTCTTGATGCTGCTGAAAGCAGCCGAGACTTGCCATCATGTGGTAAGGATTGACTGTTAAAACTGATAAATAGTGAAGTCAAAATTCAGTCGACTTGATAAGGAAGGCTAGGCCCTCCTCCACTTAGCAGTATTCATCCTTCACACTTTAAGAAGCAGCATATTTTCCAAATAACGTATTAAAACCCATGTAGAAGGCAATCAAAATATGTGTCTTCCTAAAAGAATCAGTGCTTAACTTCTCCACAACACCTAAGAAGAAAAAATTAACTTTCTGCTGAAATCCAGGGCACTTGAAAGAAAAATTCTGTGCCTCTTATAGTTCAGAGAAGAGTTTGGCTGGAGAAAGTCCCTGACAATATGGCACTAGGTGGAATCACCATGAACGTAAGGAATAGACTGCCAAGGTTTAGCACTGCATCATGAATGAGATGAGGTGGCACTGGTTAGACACAGAACCAAGTAGTGATGTACTACTTGTCAGGAATTGCCTATGTATCTTAGCACTGGGTGACAGAAAGGTCTCTCTCCATCCTTAATACAGAGTACAAAAGTGCACTTGGGAAGACTGAGCTTTTGAGTCTAAGGAGCCTAAGATTCCTGAAGGCACCCTGGAGCAGGGGCTCTTGGGGGGCAGCAGTTCTCTGTCACCACGCTGCAAAATAGACGAGGTTGAGTTGAGGGGAAAGATGAGGAAATGGGGAAAAACACAGCCATGAAAACAAAACAAAAAAACTAAACTAAGAGGGACCATTCACTCCACACTAACACACAAATGTGGTGAGGCTAGCCAACTAGCTTCTCCCTCAGAAGGAAACACAGTATGTTACACTTGCTCAGCTGAGACTCCCATTTTGCAACTCTGCACTGAGGAGTGGCAAGTTGTGAGCCCAAAGCCATGTTGTTTCATGAGGCAGGCCACATCCCAGCAGGGCTCAGCACATTTCCTTGGTCTGGCTGTCACTGGCTGCCAGCTCTGTTGGCCTGCAGAGAGCCCTGCTCACAGCCTGGTACCACTGGGCCAACTTCACCAGCTTTACCCTGATGCTTAAAAAAACTCTCTTCTTGTGGAGCTGAATTCAGGGCTGTTACACAAACTCAGGCCAAGGCGCTTCCTCGAGAAATTCTGAATGAAGTTCTTTGTGCTGTTATGCAAAGTGTACTTTTAAAATGCAATGAAAGGGATGTAAAGGGATTTCTTCTTCATTATGACAGAGTAAAAACATACAGCGCAAACTGTGAGAAACAAACGGAAAACAAATTCCAACGTGTATCTCATGCTTACAGGGGAGCTTAGAAAAATTTTAAATAAAGGAGAGGAATGACACAACAGCTCAACATTCCTAGCTGTGTAATAAAAGTTAATATCTGCACAGCGATAAACATTGTAGCATAACAAACCTAAAAGGGCAAAGAAATTCAAACAACTCTACAGAGTAACAGGCATAGACCAATCTCCCCAAATAGAAAGGTTCTGAACTACCAGAAAGCACAACTATTTAGTCTACAATTCAGGAGGTTTTTTTGATCAGTCTTGGAGGGGTTATATTTGCAGACGTACTGTAATGTATACAGGCTGTATGGCACTTCATGTCAGATACACCCTGTCTGTGCACAACTCCCACAAAGCCCCACTTCCCCTCTTTACCCTTATGCTAACAGGTGTAATAGTCCAAAGAAAAGCTTGCACATATGTATAACATCTTGGCAATTTAAGCACATACCAAAGCAGTAACAACCTTCTGTGAATTCTCAAAAGGAGCTAATTTTTCAAGTTTTTAATGCAAAAGTTAACGCAGTAAAACTCCCAAATTAGATATATCAAACTTATATTTTACGAAACTAACTCTTTGTTGCCTGGTCCCACAGAGGAAATCAGGAGTGCTTAGAGGTACCTCAGATTCACTGCCCCAAGACAGTGAGTGTCAGCAGTAACCCCCATTCCCCACCAGTGCCTCCCAAGTACCTCACATAGACCAAATGTCAAACGCAGTTCCAAGCAGACCCTTTCAGACACCCAGTGTTCAGAGCCCAGAAGTCTCCTCTAAGAGCCTCCAACTACTGCCATACCTGAGGAAGACCTTAAGATACGACAGTCCTGTGTTCAGTGCTGCCCTTTAAAGCCCCCCCAGACTTACAGATAACACTCCCCCCTCCAGCTGAGCCTGGATGGGAGCACTTTTCTCCTCTTAAATCTGTGTCTCTGTGCACTTTCATACACCAAGCAAGAGACAAACAAAACCGGAGTCAATTCCATCAGTAGCCTACCAGTTTGGATGTCCGACTGGAAGGGGCAGGCCACAGAGAAGACAGTGCTCAGCTTTCAATTTCTGGTCCCCAAAATAATTTATCTTGTGGTCATCATTTCAACAAAGTGCTGCTTCCAGTTTTGTACCAGAGCCTCCTGGCTATGCTCTAATAGTGCTATTTCACTAGCACTTTACACTGATCAGCACTATCAGTGAAGGGAGAATTCCCACCTGTGCCATCACTCCACACCTTGCCACACATCACTATCAATAGATCCCATAGCCCACACTGATACAGACTGGAGGAGAAAAGCCCAAAAACTTCTACTTTTTGAATATTTGGCGGTGGGGAGGGAATGAACACAAATAAAAACCCCACGAGAAAAAACAATGCCCTCCACTTCCCCATTAGTGATAATGCAAAGAAGGAAGAAGCACAAGGACAAACTCAAATTGCCTGAGGAAAAACATTGCAGGATTGTTACTCCTCTTTGACAGCCTGCTGTGTGTGAACAAGCCTCAGAAAATAGATTGTACTTCCTCTGCAATCCAAATTGCCCTAAATCTGCCCTGCTGAGATCCTATTCTTCCTTGCAGCAGCTGTAGCATTTGTGCTTTTTTGGGGTGGAGCAGAGAAAGAAGGAAGTGAGAGGGATGGTTGCTGCACTAGTTGTCTACCAGCTGATCTCCCTGAACTATCTGAGATTATTTACCTGCCAGCGTTGGTGTCACATGGGAAGCAGGGCGAGGATACAGCAGTGCCAATATGGACCTGATCAAACAGCTCCAGTGGAGGGGAAGCTGGAGGCAGCTGCCAAGACTGCAGATCTGACTCAGCTTGGCAGGGAGAAAGGCAGAAAGGCATCATGTCTACCAGATCAGGGCAGAATCAGGCCCACACCCAGAAAACTGCATTGCCTGAAAGAAGCTTCCTGCTTCATGCTAGTAGTGTCTCCTAGACTAGGGGGTATCCGTGAGATTCGTTTGGCTGTATGCTTAAGCAGCCTAAATTATGCAAAATTTTGTGTAACTTTCCAAATTATGCAATAAAGCCTTCACTGTTCTTAATTCTCTTGTTTCTAAACCCAAAACAATCAAAAAAATTATTACCCAAGCTATATATATGGTTCAGTAATGAACTAACCCAGGCTGAAAAGCTTAAAGGCTTCCCTGGCCCTTGTAATTTTACTGGGAATGGCTAGTCCAGAATAAATAAATAAATAAATAAATAAATAAATCATAAATAAATAATACATAAATAAATTAGTACTCTTGTTTGGGAATAAAATAATCCACAGACTCTTATATTGAAATATTCCAGAATAGCAATTCTAGGTTTTTTTTCTTATCATCAGTTGCTGAAAACAGTAAAAGCCCTTAAGGCTGAAGAGAAGACAGAAAATTAAATAATAATAATAAAAAAATCCCACTACAAAATTTTGAAATATAAAGTAAAGTAGTAGATAAGGACTAACCTTTTTTCCAGGTTTTAAACTTTTTTTCCTTGTTTTAAGATTTTCAGTATGAGAGGTGCTTTTTGTCAGGGGAATATTTTTAGGAGACCTGCCCTTCTTGGGAACTGCAGACTGTCCAGGGGGTTTGCCCCGACCTGGTTTCCTGCCCCGCTGCGCTGGTACTGGAGCAGATTTCTGTGGAGACTGCATTGAACGCCGGGTCACTTTGGAAGGGGAAGATTGGAATTTTGCACTGCTCTTTGTAATGGAAACTGAGGAAAAACAAAAACAAAAGGGAAGGGGGGGAAAACCTCAAAATGAACAATGGAAAGCAACTTTTCTAACAAAGGCTTAAAAAAAATAAAAGTGTACTGCACAATTTACATTGTAAAATAAATATACTTTGTATATTGAACTTCAGTGGTTGGCATGAAACTACGAAACTTCATTGGAGCCAAGACAGAACTCTTTGTACCCATTCTTTTAAAGGGACTTTTCTAAATGAAAAATATTTAAATAAAAATTGGGGAAAAAAAAATTAATCCACTCACCTTATACATGCTTCCCATAATTTAATTACAATATTTATAAAGTGCCACTCATCAAGAAGGCCTTCAAAAATACTTCACAAATTATACAGCCCATAATACATCCCGTTTCCTCTAAGAGCAGTTTCCACAATTACAAGACATGCCAACTACTTCTAGGGAGCAAACCAACTTTGAGCAGCACAGAAAATCAGCCTACTGACCAGGAGAAACTGATGACAGGCAAAATGTCATTAATGAGCATTTGTCTGAGCTGCCAGTTTTGAAAGTTAAGTTCATAATACACAGATTTTTCTACCTGGAAACATTTGGAAGAAGGCCTTCAAAAAATCAAACACAAAGTATTATTTTATTTATTCTTAACACTGAAGTGTTTTTCTCTCATGAGATGGGCAAATTTCCCATCCCAATACAAATTCAATATGGGATCGCACTTGGATCCACTTGGATATGATCCAATATGTATATAATGTAACTGCACTACAATCTGGTGTGAAGCCGCAGGACGTAATCAGATCTCATTGAACTGAACTTCACAGTTAACAGTCTTTTCCACCCAACTCAGTCTTCTCTGAAATAATAACATTTTATTTTAACAACTTCCTTCCCAACAGACAGTTTAAAACACCAAAAAGATGCCAAAAAACACTTTCTGTACATGTACAGAAAGTACATGTAAGTACATATCCTCAAAGAACAGTTGTACCACACCATGCTACTGTAGCACCTGTGGCCAACAAAAAGCAAATACTAAGTCCAAGAGGCCAACAAACACTGCGTTTTGCTGGCCTGATTGCTGGCAGATAGATGCATAAGTTGCAGAACAGGTAAGTAGAAGATGAAAATGAGAAATTTTGTGAAATGGAACCACCCTTGTTGAGAGGTATGAGAAAGAAACAAACAATGTATTTGAAATAATTTGAAGCCTTTACACTTAAAATTAGACAGCCTTCTAGTATCACATTGCCTTTTGCATCTTGCTGATGGTGAAACTGAAGTGATTCACCCTAAGCTTCAATACTACAAACTTAATGTGACATAACTCAAAAGCATTGCAAGTTAGGGTTCAAGCAGGCTTTGAATGTGTTAGTCACCAGTGCCTGATGCAAAGCACTAATGCAGACTGGAAGTGAGCACAGGGGGCTGCTAATTCTGGATTTTTGTGAATTTGAAATATTTCTTCTCTGAAAATGTTAGTATGTAGAGGTTTTCTGGTAAGCAAGTAAAACACAAAATAAAACACAAATACATTTGAAATTAGGTCTTAGGAAAATAACATATTTAAAGACTTAAAGCTCTATGAGTGATATTCAACTTAGCAGTGCAGTACCTAGCTGTACAACTGTTACTTTAACTCTGTATTTTTATTCAGGAGTTAACAGTTATTAAGCATTTGCTATAGAAAATGTCACAGTAAGATGAAATACACACTGCACCCAGATTTATAAAATACAAGTACTACTGACACGCATTGCTAGAGCTGTAGGAGCATTTACATACATTGCTATTTGCCTGATTTGGTTACTTTCCTAAATGGCAGTTCAGAAGAAATCTCTTCATTATGGCCACCTCCAATCCTAATATATCAAATACAGACACAATATCCCTAGGTATCTGAAAAGGACCACCTTATGGATGTGCAAAGAGATCACTTTCCCTTTTTTTATGTATGCCAAAATGTATTTTCATATGCAACAACAGCTTAAAGTAAGATTAACAGAATTTTAACCAAATGCTGGCACAGCATTACTCTTATGTCACTGAATGGCTGAATGGCAACTCATGTTAAGCTGTATGTCTGGAAAGAAAAATAATATCAACTGTATGCTGTACAATACAGTACTACACATTGTGCCCTGTATTATGCTTGCAGCAATACCAAATGCAACTATTTTTATTTATTTGTGCCACACAACTATGCATTTAACAAAACAATCATGACCTTGTTAAGAAACATTGTTTAACAAATTCTTTGTCCCTCTGCCTATGCTGAAATCCAGCAAATACATTCCTATTCTCGAACAGTAAAGACACAGATAATGTTAAATATGCACCTACTTTCAAGCCAACAGGTTCTAGGACCACAGGTATGAGTTTTGGGACACTGGGCAATCCCTACTCCCTTCCAGAAGGACATTTACCAGACAAAGAGTAACAATGCAATCAGCTCCAACCACTTCAGGTTGCCCTCTTGAACCACACACATCAAGTACTACCTTATTTCAGCATCTTCCTACCTGTGTACGCCAGAGGACCAAATATTAGCAGCATTAACCATTAAGGGAGGGGATCAGGTCCCATTTGGTATTTTTCCTTCTGCCTAGGGCTGAAGCTGCTTTTTTTCACTAGGCAGGGCTGCAACAAAGCCCATGCTGCCTGGGCAGCCTCCTGGAGATAGCAGCAAATGAGGAGGCTGCTATTTGCATTTGTTGATTTAAGAGGGGATGGGGGGAGCACAAGAGAATGGGAGACTGCTAAAGTAATTCCCATATTGTCTGCAGGCTGTATTGACAGTGATCATCAGTCACCTGCTCATACTTCCTTCACCCCGGCCTTCAGAGGGAGACCAAAGGTTACACTGGGTCACAGGATCTGGAGGGAAATGAAAAGACATGCAAAATCAAGCTGCCAACCCACTGCATCTGTAGACAGAGTTATCCCCACCAGGCCACATGTTCCAAAAACTAAGACATATTAATAGTCTCATGAGAACTTGTTAAAATATAACGATGAAGAGAATAGAGAGGAAAAATGCCAAGATCTGCTTGCAATTACTGCAGTTTTTAGTTGGGATATTTACAACCAAAAAAAGCACATTTCCCTTTTCAGGATGCTGCTTTGCATCACAAAGGCCTTCTCATTTGCACAAACAAAATCAAGCATTTGTGTATTGTTGCTCTTCTACACAAATATCCACTGCTCCAGTTTCAGGAGTGGGATAGGTTTCCTTCACAAGTATCTTATTTATACCCAAAGCCTGTACAGGCACCATCAATAACTGAAGAGCAGAGATCACACTATGTAGACATATTTTACCACAGTAATGTCAGGAACTAAATGGCACTTTCACAGCTAACAGACCTCTAGTTATACTGCCATGTTCGTGTGGGCTATAGGTGAATACCTTCATGCAACTCACTAACAGCTTTCATACTTTCAATCACTTCTCTTTCAAAACGTTTTCCTTTTGCCTCCCCTAAACTGTTGTGTGAGAATACCAACACCTACAAACTTTGCATCCAATGGATGCAAGAGAAACCTCAAATCCTGTATCTTGGAACTCACAACCTAAAGATGTGTGGCCACAACTCAGTCCTCGTTTGAACACGCAGATCCACTGCAGTCAACCGAGCTCATTTGCATGAGAAGGACATGAAAGATTAGACTTTACATGAGGTCCAAATTTTGCTTGCAGAAGCAGAAAAACTGCCCAGATATAGGCAGGACTGCAAAATTTGACCCCAGAATGTTATCTCCAAGATCTCTTGCCAGAATAAGTTAAGATATTTAAGACAACTGTGAAATCTGAAGCTACTGAAAACCCCAGCACTTGAGAAAGGGATGGAACAGATGACAGCTCAGAAGCCTGAATTCTCATGCAATTCTAATTAGTAAAATTCCCTCAAATAATCCACAGTGACAGTTTCACTTCATGTTTTTATGGAAAGCAGAGGAAAAAAGGTTCAGATTTGTAATATTTAAACATTATAAATCTAGCATTCAGTTAGTGTAACATAATAGCAATTACAAGACAAAACTTCAAAATGCTTAAGTGAAATTACACAAAGGTAGGGGCTCATATTGCCATACATTCTGTGAACACAACATTGCTACCTGAGGTGAAGGTGCCAATTAGGAGAGTAAAAACAACAGTTCCCTGTTTAAACCAGATTTTCTTTCAAGACAGAAATTATTCTGCTTGTACTGCAGTATTGTTCCTATGCCCCCACTGATACACAAACCCAGTGTTCTTCTGAGAATATAAAAACTAGGTCCTTCTCTCATCTACAGCTGAAGAAAACGAGGCAAAGAGATTAAGCAATTTATCCTAAATCCATGTGAGCATTCCACAGCAGAAGGAATGGAAACATATCTCCCGAGTTCTAGCCTGGAATTTTAACTATAAAATTAACCTTCTTTAATACAGTAAGTTATTATCATGATAGTTTTGACAACTGGCAAAGGAAATGGAAAAGATTAGCAATTTTTGAAAACAGCTTACTGCCAAGGATTATAAAAATTTATGTCCTTATGTCTCAATTGAACAAGAGAGCCATACAAAAGCATAAGTATCTGTAATACATTCCACCTCTTTCTGTGTTTGGATTACTTCTGGTGAAGAGGTAGCTGAGAGATACTAATTGATGTGTTGCTATGATACAAAATCAGTTGTAAGTAATTATTTTGCTATCTAAAAAGCAACACTGCACTTGGAAACTTCAACATCCACCTTGCCAAGACATGGACATTACAACCTGCAATTCTCTTCTTTCTAGGCTTTAGTATCTACTACCACTATAATAAAAGAAAAAAAGAAAACAGTCTCTTACTAGTTTCTGTGAAAACTTTTAGCCTTTCACAGCCCTGAAACGTGAAATGCAGGGCTCCAAGCAATGCAAGACAAAACTGGAGGAAAGGAAAGCATTTCTCTCCTTGTGACTTTCCCAGGCAGCATTATAGCACCTATAGTCCCTCGCCCCCAGCCCCAGTCTCCCACATTTACAAGAAATAGGCAAGCAAGTCCCTACAAAACCAACCAGTGAAAACACTTAAAGTCCATCCACCAAACCCCACTGCTAGCCAAATTAACACGTCCCTTCAAAAAAAACTCAACTTTTAATAGCTCGGCTGGGGCAGGGGATGAGTGGCAGGGGGCAGGTAAAAACAAGACAGAGTCCTGCAAAGATCTCTCAGTCCCCAGAAACCCTGAACTTTGAAAAGCCAGCTTCCTAGTCTCACCCTTCAACAAGCATTGCCACTGCAACCACATTAGCAAATAACCCCAACCCAAACTGAATAAGCCCCAACAAAAAACCCCCCTGTATTTTATTGATAATCTGAGAAGGGAAACAAAGAGGAGAGCTAGTAAATATGTTATGAACTATCAAAGCAGCACAAACTTGAGTTACCTGAAGAACATTTAGGTGTGCTGATGATGAATTTGGAATTTGTCAATAAGCCTAGCAAAGCCCAAGCCCACACATCAGGTATGAACTTAACAATCTGATTTTTCACCCCATCACTACTGTTTCTGCCTCACGTTTGCCATTATTTTTCCCCAAATAGCATAAGCAGTATGAAAGGTGGGTCCAAAATGAAACGATAAAATGCGACAAGGTTCAGAGGAAGAAAAAAAGAAATACAGAGCATGGATAGTGCAACACCACAATTTGTTTTGTCTCAGTATCTGAATGACAGCACTGATACTCTGGACAAAGCTTATATGTACTAACACAGATCTGGGGAAAAATCCACGCGATCCCAACCACTGGTAGGGCACCACAACCACTTGCTTGGTTTGGCACAACTGAGTTACTAACTCCTTAGTGCCTGTAGGAGTAGGTCTTGTATTACTCAAGCTGCAGGCAGGATGTCTGTGTGGTAGTATAACCTTCTGTTCAGAATATACTGAAATACTTGCAGTGTCCATAAAACCTGAACAAGGGCAAATAAAGTAAATAAATTTCCATGCAGCAGTCAAAAATACATGTGTTGGAGTACTTCCAATTTACAAGAAAATTACATTATAAATAAACATGGTAAGATGGTGAGGGAACCAGACTTACAGTAAGGTCATAGCTTTGGGAAAGGTAAAGCCTTTTTTTTTTTTTGTTATGTGATTACTGCCCTGTAGCAGCACTATCCAAGCCTTGCTACAAGATGTCAAGAAACATTAATACCAAATAAAAAAACCATAACATTTGAGAGAATGTGGCAAATCAGACTTTAGCCTGAAGCATTGAGGAGTTTTTCATGTACAATTCTGAAGACAGCACAAATCTGCTTACATTATGTGCCTGATTTTACTACTGTGATCTTCTTGAGAAGAGAAGCTAACTGCTTTAACAGAAAAGTGAAACCTCCAGCAGTATGAAATTGTACCATTTCACCTTTTTTTCTTTAATGAAACTTAAATTACCGTGCTTATCTGATTTTTTTGCCTACTCTAAACAATGCAGTCTTTTCAGAGATCTAACTGTAGCTCTGTCTAAAGTTTCAACACTTCTTCTGTTTCATCTGCAAAGAGGGCAGTACTTAAGATTATACTGATGCTGCACGATTGTGTACAACTCAGCTAAAAATACAGCAGTTATTTTCACAGAATAAAGGTAAAGCCTGAGAAGATTCAGTAACAGAGAAGACCATCTCCAGTATCCAGCTTGGTAAAATCTGCAAAAAGTAAACATTGAGAACATGACTGAAAATTAACTAAAACTAAACTAAAAAATCATAAGATAGACAAATAAGATACTTTTAAATCTCTGCTTGAGCCTGTAGTACTCTTATTGCTGCACTCAGCTTTTGGAGGAGACCTTTAACATCACAGGCTGATTAGCGTAATGAAAGATTTTCTCACTGACAATAAATGCATGCAATTGGGAGAAAAGCAATGATGGGACACAGGGTGTGAAAGAGAAGACAGAGGAGAGAGAAAGAAGGAATAGGACTAAGGATAAGCTACAGTGTATCATAGGCTTTTTAAAATTACTTTATCATCTTCCTTTGGTCTCCCAAATTTTCTCCTGTAGAGCACAGAGAGCAGTTCCTCCTTTATGAGTTCTTGCATCACCTTCATCCTTCAAAGATCCAGCTTCATAGGGCTGTGGGGATCATGGATATATAGAAACTGATCCCCCTCCAGATGCTGTTCACATCTAAATGATAGATACTATTTTATACTGAAATCAACCTTTGCAGGTGAAACTACTTATTTCCCACATGGCTTGTCCCCAGTTGTTCTTTTGTTTTCTCTCTTTTATGGAAAAGGTTTTACTTCTATTATAAATAAAAAGGTGGGTTGCCTAAGTAACTGCCACTTACATGTAATAACCAAACAGTAAAATGAATTTACAGAGAAACAGCAAATACAAATTGTTCTGACAATCTCCAGTCATCTGCCACCTACTTCAATCCTAAGCCTCAGATACAACTAGCTACAGTGCAATACAAGGCATGGCTTTCTATTATCCAACTGAGTAAAGTAAAAATTATAATCTATTGTGGTTAAATAAAAAACACAGTACATTTGGCCTAGAAAAGAGTGAATAAAAAAAATCATGCAGAAGATATCAAACTTTCAAAGCCTTCTTAAAGCATCCCAAAAGCAGAAGTTATATGGACCCGAGAGATGACTGAATTTCAGAATGACCAAACACATAAGGTAATACTAAAGCAACAAGACTGAATGGTTTTTTGCATTCATACTCACTCAAGGAAGCACATCACATCAGTTTGTTGCTCCAAAACCCCAAATACCAATTCATGAAGAATTATGGAAGGAACAGAAAAACATTACAGAAGCCCTATGCCACTAAGTTACAATACCTTGTGCATTTCTGGTTCCAGTGGCTCAAAAATGCCATAGCTGAAAAGGATACAGTAGAGAAGAACAGTGGTGACCTGAGGAATAAAACTGATCCCAGAACAACAAAAACAAAATCTTCTCGTACAAGTACTGGAAGGACAAGAAGCTATTTCACTACGAGAAACCAAAGACAACAAATGAAACTAACAGCAAGAAACAGGAATATCTCCTTTTCCACACAAACATATACTCAAGTAGAGAACTCGTTACTACAGGATTGTTATGGTTTGACTCCGGCTAAAATGCCAAGAGCCCACACATAGATCCAAAATTTCTCAGAGAAGGAAAAAAACTTTGACTTTTGTGATAAGGATTANGCCCACAGGACTCTCTCAGGCCCCTCTGCTCCAGCAAATGTCCCACAGGATCACAGCCTCTTTCCTCCAGCACTTTCTGCTCCGGCATGGAAATCTTCCCATCTTTCCATGGGTGTGCATACGAATCTTCACCCCTACGATCCCCCATAGCTTGCTGGGGCCCTATTCCAGTGTTTAAGGCATCTTCTCTTTCTCCTCTCTCCGACCTTGGTGTTAATCAAACTTCCCACCCTCCTTTCTCTTAAGCCGCCATGATGTTCTGCCCAGCTTTTTTTTTTCTTCTCCTTCTTAAATATGTTATCACAGAGGCATTAACAGTCGACCTTGAGCTAGCTTAGAGCAGAGAAAAACTCCAGCAGCTTCTTAAAGAAGCCTCTCTCCTAGCCCCCCCAGCTAATAAAAAACTCTGGCTACTTAAAACCACAACAAGGATGTTGTAGGTGTTAAAAGTTCACGTAGCTCCAATATATAATGGAACAGATTAGATCAAACTCTCCAGGAGGTACTCAGCATAAAAGCATTATTCTGGGCTTGGAAGGTGCTAGGTTGTAGATGGACAGATACTAGGAATACTTTTGCAAACTTCTCTCCTATGTGCTTATGCTTTTCTTCAGACATCTACTCTCAGCCAGTGCTGGAGAAAGCGTGCTAGAGCAGACGGTCCTTCAGATTGGTCTGGCACAGACATTACCATGTCAACCTCTTTCACTCACTATAGTTCACAACAATGTTTATGAGTGACAAATCATCTCTAAAAGTACTTAAATGACCAACAGACACAGAGAAAACCATCTACCACATCCTTAAAATATTGACCTTGAGGGAGTAGGCCAAGCCAACGTGAAGCACTGAAATCAAACCATACATAACAAATTACTACTATTGGAAGCATGTCTCGTGAAACAAACTACAATATCAGCTAAGCACAGCTTCTAACAGTATGAATACTGAATGCTACATTTCATACCCCTGCATGCACACCCCGACACCCAGCCAGGGGCACTTAAGTGACACCTTCTGATAAGGACCAAGGACGAAACATAAACACAAAGATTAAGGCCTGAATGCTATCAAGAGTTGGTCTAAAACACCACCACCACCCGCTTTCTCTATCTTATCTTCTATTAATTGATGAGATTATTGGTTTAATATCAATTAGAGTTACAGAACATATAGCTAGAAAGAGTAAATATAACATGTAATCTGGTCTGAATAAACTCACATCCAAGAAACCTGTGTTTAAACTGTTCTTAAAACACCATCCATGGCAGACGTCCTACATTCTCTCTGGGCATCCTCAAAAGCTAAGAGAGTAGCCAGCTGAAATAAAATCTTCCATAATTTCCATACCATCTCTCTTACTGCATTTCATCTCTCTTTCAAACGGCCAAATTAGACTCCAAAATACATCTCATGGCAGGAAATTGTTGTTCTAGGTATTGATGAAATTTAAAGCATCCTTTATCACCTTCCTACTTAGATTGCAGGATATTGGTTTTGCTTGTTCATTAAAATCTGAGGCTCTTCTTTTCTTCCCCAGCCATTTAGGTAGTGATTTAGCACATTTAAATGCTTTCAGGAAAGGTAGTTACAAAAATCAAGACTGCTTCTCACATTCACTCTGAAATTTAAGCCATTCACAGTCAATTATTTTCACTTTCTCTTAGGGAAATTCGAGGCAGAAATACTAAAGTAATCTGCAGGGGAAAAGTCTGGACCAGAAAAATACTGTAATATTCCAAGCGAATCCCTCCAATATAGTATCTGTCATACTTTCTTCCTTAACAGGAGTAGTCAATGTTAATGTGACCTAATAAAGAATCCTGACAACATTATCATATTTCTGAATTGAAATTACTTGATTACACTCTTCTTGAAGCTAATATTTACATTTTAATAAAGGACTATCATTATAGTTCTTTAATGGCTCAAAAGCAATCAAGTAACAGTGAAAAACATAACCTGAGAGCAAAAAATATTTCATCTAGCTATGTAAATTTGACAAGTCTGTAAAACGTGCACAAACAGCAAATAAAAAATAAGCACACGAAGCCAAATAGAAGTAACAAATTACTTATGCTCAGAAGAGTGGAAAAAAGGAGCACACAATTTCAGTAAAACTGCAGTTAACTTTGGGCTCACTTTTAGAATGAAAAATAAAAAATCTGCAGCATGTACCTCTGCACTAAGTTTCTATCACATGTCCAAAATTCTCAGTTCTGACTGCAATCTGTAAGGATTCTGCTTCAGGTTTTATTAATGTTTAAAGTGTTTCTGTTTCTTGTAACAAAGCAATACTATTCTACCTGGGTGGGTATTTCAAGTTTTCAGCAAATTTGAACTTACTCAGGAATTTTGTTTATTACCTGAACAACTGGGTTATATAATCAGCTTTACTAACTCATTGTTAAACAACTCTTTGAGCTCTATCAAGTGCTAATCGGGCAAGAAAAATTCTGTACATGTTGTCCTCAAAATATTGCTGTCTTTCCAGCAGTGAAACTGGAATAGACTGAACAATTTAATAATATTTCTTTCCAGAAGATGAAATTGGACTCACCAATCCAAACTGTCACAAAAATATCTTCTAAAAATTCTATGCCAGTTATTTACAAAGCCTCTTTTGTATACTGCAGAATGGATTAGGTTGGAAGGGACCACAGTGGGTCATCTGGTCCAACCTCCCTGCTCAAGTAGGGTCATCCCGGAGCACATGGCACAGGATTGTGTCCAGACAGTTCACGAATATTTCCAGTGAGAGAGACTCCACAACCTTTCTGAGTAATTTGTTCCAGTGCTCGGTTACCCACACAGTAAAGAAATAACTAATAACACATCTCATTTATGATCTCTCAAGACAAGGTCAACCCTCTGAAGAGGCCAAGAAAGACACTGAAGAGATTGGGAGCACTGAAACATTAAGATTGAGGTCAGGTTGGTTGCTACCTATTAGAGGACTTGTGACCAAGTGTGGATTGTCCTTACCTGACTTCCCCTTTCCCTCTCACTAAAGGTATGTACCAGCAGATCATCCTGGACAGTACAGCTCCACACAGAGTTGCTCCCTTGCTGAAATCCGCCAAAACAGACTGAACTGGATTACAGGTCCTGTGACTGCTGGCAGTTAACTACAGATAGGCACGTGAGGGCAAGGATGCAGAGATAACCTTAACTAATTTCAGTTAGATTTTCCATGCAGTTCTTGATCTGCTGGCAAAAGACTGAGAGAAAAACAATGGGGATGGAAAGAGCAAAAAACACGACTGATTTCTTGCTTTCTTACTTCTGTTCTTTTAGTGCTTCCAGTAAGAGTTCTGTGACACCACTCTACTTATTCCTTACTCACCTAACACCAACTGTGAAAATTCTCATTGAGAACAAATTATTCTGGTTAATAATATTAAAGTAATTAATTAAAATATGGTTCTCCTCTTTAAAAACCTCTTTTCCTGACAAATTTTATGGGATGAGGAGAGAGAAAAAGCTGAAACAGTTTGACAGAAAAGCCTTACACTACAGAAACCTGACAAGTGGTCCCCAGGGTAGCAAAGGCATTACACTCAGGGATATCCCTCTTGATGCCATTTCCCTTCTTTCGAAGGTAGACGGCTGCATGTTATAAGGCACAGTGGCCATTAGTTAAAGGAACACTATCACCTGATCAACAAACATTCTTAAAGGCAAGAGGACGACAAAGCACTCAGAATAGGCACCTTCAAGACAGAATTTTGTGAGTATGAAGGAAGAAGCAATAAACACACAGTTCAGACCTCCAACCATTACAGAAGCAATGTCTATTTTACTTTCTTAGCAGTTAGCTTAACATAAAGTGCTGCAGCAGCCAATATATTAGTACCATCAAACAGAAGCATTTAACTATCAACACAAACAGCAGTCTAAGTCCAAGATTCTTCGCAAGCACACAAAAATTAGAGACCATCAGAAGTCCTCCTTATAGTAATAAGTACAACATTTTCCCAGAGTTACTATGAGCAGGCAAAAATTGTTTCCCAGCAATTCCTATTAGCTTTAAACTACATGAAGAAAATTCAATAACATTTCATCCTCGTCAGCTACTCACAAATCAATCTGCAGTCTTATCTGCATACAGCCAGCTGGTTTTTAGAATTCTGCTGTAATCGAGGAGAAAAATAATTAAGTAATATTATTAGTCATCTTACCATTGTTCCCTGGTGGTTGTAATGCATCTCCTGTCAAGCTACACCATCCAACTGGGAAAATATCTCGAGAATCACATCTGCACCAATAGTCAAATGCTCCTCTCCAGCCATCAAACGTAACAAAAATTTCATCTCCTTTAACATCTCCAATGGTTGCTGGGCAAATCAAGTATGGGTTCTTTCTATCTATAGCTTCAAGTTTCATTCCAACTTTAAAGCAGTTTGGCACAGGTTTTGGTGGTTCCTACAAAAATAAGAGTGGCAAATATTTTTATTTCCATTGTCTCATAAAAAAGGAAACAAAACAATACAAAATAACAACCCTTTGTTCTTCCTCAACATCCTTACTACTGATACTCACTTACTTTCAAAAAGTTATAGCAGTAAAAGCAAAACTTATTTGTGTTTCAAATTTGCTTTTGCTCTTCTGTATTACAAAAATCTAGATTCCATTCCCACAAACATAGCTGGGTTAATTAGCAAAATTCTCTACAACAGAGAGACCCTTCTAAAAGTATTTACATGAGCACTAGGTTGCACTCAATACATTACGTCTCAGCAACAAGACAGCAAAGACACTAAAATGAAATTATTGCATGCTAATAAAGAAGAGGAGGTTTGCAGAGCATGGATATTTCTGGGGACTGATAACTGTCTGGTAAATGCTTTACCTCTCAATTAACCTATGAAAAATTCATTAGCATTGGACATTATTTATAGGCATCTGTTAACTCAGCTGGCCTTAGACCAATTCCAAGTGGACAAAAAAAACCAAACCAAAAGTCAAGTCAATGTGACCAGCATACATGTACCTCCACAGCAGGAGATGTGATCCAGTGGAACACGAATTACCACCTCAGCCTTAAGAACCTTATGATGCAAACCCATCTCAGGTGTGCTGTAGGCTAGCACAGAGCAGCGTGGCTATTGTGCCTCAGAAAATTTATATAATCTTATATAAAAAATTATAATTGTATGAAGTCAACACCAACTGATGTGATTGGAGGTCTGAACCCAAGTTTGATTTGCTGACATAGTTGTCAATGTCACTCTTAGTATGTAAAATGAAGACACTTGACGTGACAGCAGGGTTTTGACCTCAGCAAAAAATTGAACGAACAAGTAATTTTAATATTACTGTTGGTTTTATATAATTTTTCATGTTTCACAGCAAGAGTCATGTTTAAAAAAACTGAACAGTTTTTTCTGCTATTTTCAACTAGTTTCTTGCTACATTTTAAATGAGTATGCACCCAATGAAAATGTTTAACAAAACCTTTCCCAGCACCACCGTATTTCAACAGCTGTCATTCCCCACCGTTTTTTTTACTCCTGTGCACAATCACACGAGTATGGCTCTATTAAGAAATGTGATATGCTTTGTATCTAAAATCCATGAGACAAAATATAAGCAAACACATTTTTTCTAAATAACACACCATACTTTGAAGTCTCAGCTCGGGAAAAGAAATGCCCATCTCAATAGACCAGAAGCAGATGGTTTGCTGTCTAGCTCTGTAGCTTGTAAATCCAGTCCAAAGTAATTTTAAATAATAGTCTTGCCTTCCCTGTCTGTGCTGCAGAAATCAGGGTAATAGCTTAGCATCTTCATTAAAAAACATAACCAGGATCAATTGATAGGAAGTTGTTTACTATAAATGCTTTTCTTCTTACCTTCTTAAAGAATGCTGCAGGTGCCATTTCAGCTCCATTGAGAGTTCTTAAGAGAAACATTGGCCAAGATGATGCATTCATTTGGAACCCTGAGTACCAAACAAACACACAGCCCTGCTTTCAGTTTGTAATACATAGGAGGAGAAGGATATAATGTTTGTTTTACTAATGTCTCATTGCCTCTATTTTAGACTTGGCCAAAACAAAAGTAGCCCAGAAGGAATTAACATGGTCTCTCTCAGTGAAGAAAGTTATGCAATGCACTTCCATTCTGAGAGACTTGCCTGCAGAATCACTCATCATAAGATGGGATATTACCAATGAACTTCTAGGATTTAATGACATTCAAGTTCTAGCACAGTAGATCATAAGGTTGTTCCACATGGTCCCTGATCCAGTGGAATTTCCCCACCACAAGCAGCTTAGCTTTCTCCTCAGGTCTGCTTATTTCTCTCATTCTAAAACAACATCCCCTCTTCCAGCTCATTTATTGAGGAGATACCTTTTTATTTTTGAGAATCTTGTCATTCTTTCATCAGATCACAGACAAAAAAAGAATAATTGGTTTCTTCTCCCTCCCCCATTGAAATAAATAAATAGCCATAAAAACCAAAGAATACCTAAGAGTGAATAAAAGATAAAACTATTTTAGTAAGTACACGTATCATACTGGAAAACAAATCAGATTATCTTTCTACTTTATTATTCTCCATTAAAAAGTGAATCAAAAGCACAAACAAAAATCAAATATGTTTAGATGAACTACCTTATTCAAGCAGAACAAAGGTTTGGCTGAAAACACTCTTATTTCAGATATCTTTCCTCATAATCAACTACTTTCCAGTTGAAAGACAAAATAAAACAAACAAAAAAATCCTTTTACTTTCCGTGCTTTTCAAATGAATGTTTTAAAGCAATGAGTAAGATAACAGACATAGTGGACATTTTTTTCTGCATCTTTAGCAGTTAAATGTCTGGCACAGTTCTAGAGAAAAACAGACATAATAGAGCAAATTGGAATTTTTTCCACAAAGCACATAGTACCAGAATCTGCCAGGAGCTGACAAGTTCCCTCATAACTGAACCTCAACAATTCTCTTAAAAAACTGTAACCAGAAAGGCAGAACATATCTGCAATTCTTGATCAGTTAAATCATTTAGTGATCTAAAATTGGATTATATGCTATAATGGTTCTTTAGCTCGTAGCTTTGAGCTATCTTCAGCTGAATAAACAGTTTTCATGTTGGAACTACCTATGCAACACTTAAATGAATGCAAAGCTCATATTTGATAAATAGTGTCATAATATGAGGACTTCTGAGCTGGTATGAAACCAATCCTAAGAATCAGAGTGTTTATACAACCTAAACATGTGTGGTTACTGAAACACAATATTCCCAACTAGCTAGCCCAGAAAAGACATACAAGAAAGACAGAGGAATGACTACTAAACAACAGTTTAAATTAACTTCATTTGGCCTTTAAGTCGTCCTGGTAAAACCAGAGAAAATGGTATCTGCAACGTAATTTGTTCAGAACATTAAGCTCTCAACAACAAAAAGCTCACCTATGGAAAAGAGAGGCTGGAAAAGGAGTCCTTTGCTACAATAGTCACTTTCTCAAAACCTTTATGTAACATGCATAATTAATGCCAGGCAAAAATCAGGTACGAGGGACTATTTTACCTAGTTATTATGATAGAAGCAGAACATTAGTATCCAGAAGGTTCCCTACTACTTGGAAAAAAAATAATCAGCTGCTTAAATGTATAACAGGAGGTAATTATACACCCAATTAGCTCCCAGCTTTGCCCAGGAACAGGATGCTGTACAAGTGCCAAAAAGGCTTTTTCAAAAATTTATCTAGGTATGCCAGAATGTTTGATTGCTGGAATTCAGCCTATCTCTAGAAAAATCTAGGGCAGAGGGAACAAAATAATGGCACTCACATTCTTTTCTGAATAACCAGCAATTGTTCATAGGGCAGGTAAGCTTCCATGTGTGGGTGCAGGAAAACAACTGTTAGGTGCTGCACAAGCAGCCTAATCAAATAGGAGTAAGAAACAGTATCTGAGGAGCAGGCATCAACCTTTCTATTGATGCTCGTGGAAAGTTGCTCTTCTTAACTAATTGACTGGGCTCATTATACATCACCAGACTTGTTTTATTCATCAGACTGGTTCAGAAACACATTTTAAAAAGCACTACGTTCCGGAAGCCATTTTTTTAACATTGTACATATGTGTAACTGAAGGACCTGGTGTACTCTTCCCTTTTCCACACTTGTATCACTTCTACAGGGTTATATCAAGAACTTCAGAGAGGTTAAATTGATAAACTTCTCAAAAAAAAAAGAAGAATCTTTTTCCCTGGTGTCAAGACTTTTCAGTGTTTTTATTCAAAACCTCCATATATCCACAGAGGAAAAGGGCAAAAAAGCCTTTGTGGTATCAAACTGTGTCTATGCTAAGAATATTTTTCTAGACTGGCACCCTGATCGCATTGCTTTTCTCATGTTTCTGAAGGAACACAACAGCACAAAAATCTATCCTTATAATCTATGTGAAGTGTCTTGATGGTTAGGTCAACTGCTCCTGTGTCTGTCTCTCTACAAGCAAATCAAGTTTCATACTTGTAGTGAAATGATACTTTTCACTTTGTCTTTCAAACAGAAGAACTGGAAGTTGTTAATAAACTGAGATAACAAGTCTTTTGACATGCTACTAATGGAAAGCATACCTATCCTCACTAAACCTTTGATGAGAAATCTCTAAGAGTTACTGATGACACCAAATCAGGAGTAGGTTCATAACCATAAGACAAAATCAGCAGCAACCAATTTCTGCATGGAGTTAATTTCTTATATTAAGAACATTTTTTTTAGCATCTTCTAAAAATTACAGAACAAGGTAACAGGTGATGGAGTGTTCAAGTATATTTGGGTGATTATTTTACCTCCTTCTTAAAACTATTTTCGGATCAATGTGAAATTTTTTAAGATTTTCACACAGAAGTTTAGGCTATAACAAGTATAGTACAAGAATGCAGACCTAAATATACAGGTTAATCACATCAAAGAAAGGCAATGTCACACTCTGCTACCCCTAGTAGTTTATTCACAGTTAACTCTGACTATTAACCAGCTAGCAAGGAATTCCTTTGTACAGTTCCCTATTTAATAAACTTCCTCAATAAGACTAAGCCCCAAGCACTATTTCTCAGTTTGGGGACATACATAGTGTTGTCATCCATATTGCTCATGGAAGGCAAAAGAAATTCTGCATGCTCTTTCTAAGCATAAGAAATCTACACCTGGTTCACAACTATTTGTTGTGTTCACAAACTATCCATGACAAACCGATGTGACACCCCAGCACGTGTCAATTTGAGGTGATGAGAATGACGTGCAACACAAGCCTGCAGTTTGCTAGCGCTCTGAGTGCTACTTTTCCTACCTCAGAGCAGAATGCTGCAATTCCACCCTAAACCACCCTGTGCTGCCTTTTCCAGGCCACAACCAATTTGCTCAGTGGCTGAGGAAACATTCTGACTGCTGTGCAGGGATGTGCCTTCAGCAGCCCTGCCAAGGCTTCCCGGCTGCAGCACCTGGTGTCCTCTCTCCGGCTGCTCAGATGCTCTGATGAAGAGTAAAGGGACAAGTCTTTCCAAGGGCTCCCAAGAGGAGCACACATGGCAGCGTACAACAAAACGCTGTACTCTCACAAGGCAGGTTATGTGTGAGGGAACATTTACAGACACATGACTCTGTATCTCATCATTAAGAAAGCTGTCGGACACTCCCATTTAATATTAAGGGACTATTTAAAAAAAAAAAAAAAAAAAAAAAAAAAAAAAAAAAAAAAAAAAAAAAAAAAACAAAAAAAAAAAAAAAAAACAAAAAAAAAAAAAAAAAAAAAAAAAAAAAAAAAAAAAAAAAAAACCAAAACCAAAAAAAAAAACCAAACAAAAAACGAACAAAAAATGCTCATTCTTATATCAGGAGAATCCAAAAATAAGAAAAAGTTACAATTCAATTAGTCTGAATTAGTTTGCTTACCTGTTTCTCAATTAAATAATGGTTTGGTGAAAAGTTACTACCATCGGCCTTGTCAAGACAAAAAGGTAAATTCAACTTCATGAAAGCAATATTCCACCACACTGGCTCAGAAGCTTTGTTTCTTACCAAGTGGAGGCTGGAGCATGCCCCCTTTCTTTTCACAGGTCCCAATGGGCTGTATGTCTGAGGAATCCACAAGTCTCCAAAAATCATTTTTGTTGTCACTTCCATCCAGTCGTAACCTTAGCCTGGCACCAGTGATTCCAATTACTGTAGCTATACAAACTGAGGTAACATTGCGAGGATCATGGGCTTCCAGTTTCATACCAACTTTGAAATCATTCGTAGGTGGAATTCTAGACTATAATAAAAGGTAAAAGATTTTTTCTTATTGATGTTAATATTGCTAAATTTACCAACCAGTTCAATATTCAGCTGTCATCCATCCAAACACATCATATAAATGATAAATACGAAGAAGGTTTTGCACTTCGAGTGTTTAGCAGCAAGTCAGAAAAGGCAGCTGGATAACCTACCAACTGCATAAACATTACTGTTTTCCAAAAAGATAAGCCTGCTAAGAAGGGTAGCAAGGGAATTCTGATGAAGATACGAACATAAAGATGAGGAGCAGTGATTAATACTTGCAGTGAATGGAAAACAAGGACATTGGGAAATACTACATTCAACTCAAAAAAAAAAAAACCCAAGACCAAAACACAAACCAACACGCACAAAAAACTCCACCCACAACGTTTATTGTCATTCAATTCAAAAGAAATAGTTATCCTCATTGTAATGACATTTTGGAAATCTAAAGAAAACTTGGATCTTACTGTCCTAGGCACTACAAATACTCAAGGTAAGAGTTTCTCCATCAAAAAAAAGCTTACAATACAAAGAAAGAAGACAGAAAAAGGAATTAGTGTTAACATTCTGCAAAAAGAAAATACAGTCCTAAAGTAATAAAACTTCTATGCTAAGACAAGAACTACAGCTTGTGCTTACTTGTGGAGAACTGAATATAATAAAAACATACAATGAAATGCTAATTTAACTAGAACAGGGAAAAAATGTGACAAATCCAACTCGATCTTTGAGCAGAACTTTCTGTCACACGATAAAGATGAACAAAAAAGAATATTTTTACTATCCCTCACAGAGTAACAAAATATTACTTCTAATAAAGAGGGCAGGTAGAATACTCAAAATCATGGGCATTCACACTCACAAGATTCATATGTCCCCTTCTCCTGCCCACCTGACCAGGCCAGTAAGCAGAAAAGGGTGCACTTACCTGTCTGGGGACACAGGAAAAGACTGAACAAATCTGCTACTGCAACAAGTGTCAATGATACCTTTTCTCCACCACATCTGAATGTTTGTAATACATCTTCCTCTACTTACTATGTTATGCAGGTGCACTATTTATAACACAACCTTGCTTGACAGCAGGAGCCCTGGAGGAGCCTGAGCCCAAAAACCAGAGGTGAGCGACATTCAGTGAATGCTGAGCATTGCATCTGCCAATGCTGTACTCAGACAGCAGGCTGTCTGAAAAGGGAGCCTGAGTATATTAAATTTAAAGGGCAATTCAATTTCAGGATATTGCTTGTCAAGCTGTTATTTTCTACAACTAGGAAAAGCAAAAGAAATTGAGAAATTGGGGAACTTGTTTATTTGTGGAAAAGGTGAGCTTGTTTAAATACCAACAACTCAAGATATCCTACTAAAAAGGTAACTCTTCCATGCTAGCATGTCCTTACAGAAAAACGACAAAACCTCACTCAGTAATAGCCTTGTTTTAAGTTCTGCTCAAACCACAAGGGACTGAGCTCTTATATTTAAAATTTCCAATTGCTTGGAAAAATGTTTCAAGGTGAGAGAAAGGGATGTGAAATGCATTGAAATTTGAAGTAGTAATTAAAAACAACTTAAAGCAACAGATAAAATACCTTTTAAATTAAGATAAATACATTAATCAATTTCCATTAGCTGTCTGTGTCTTAATTCATGGTAGAGGCTTTAATTTATTGTTCTCCAGGTCATTTTTAATTACGACAAAATTTAAATTTTTAGAATTCCCACAGGTCACAAATTCTGGATATAATTGTCAAATTAAGTTTCTCTCTGCTCTTTATTTTCTGGTTAGCCACAGCAGTGTATTTCTTCACATTACACAGAGTGATAATGACACGTAAAATTCACGTGGAACCCAATGAAAGTCAAATTACTCCTATACAAAACACAAGCACTTCAGGTTCTAAAATCTACAAACATTACATAGCAAGAGGATCTAGCTCTGCACTAATCAACATTGCAGATCACTTTCTACTTAAAGGTTGACTGTTAGGAAAACTGAAATTCTGCATATGTAAATTGTTTTGAAATTGGCTATGCACCTAAATTAAAGCCATGCTTTCCAACTCACATACTCCTTAAGCCATCCAGATCACTTGGATTTATCTCAGTCAGTGCATGTCACTTAAGCATCTCTTAAGGTGTTATTTGGTTGTTCAGTTTGGATTTTTTGAGCCTTAGTAGGGAAGAGGGAGATGCAAGAAAGGCATACAGAGAAGCTTCTGAGCAGATTTCTGTGGTAGCTACATATGGGCTGTGTATGGCATTAACCTTAGAATGATCCAGAGATATACTACCACCCTCTGTCTCTATCCAAGCAAAATTTGAGGTCTCTGCCTTGAGCTGGTATCCACCGGGAAAAACACATACTGTGAAATTAATTTCTGAAGCTCCACTCAAACAGAGTTATTGACACCCCTGTTCTCAGTCATGTCTCATTGAAAGCAGCATGCAAGGAGCTCTTTGCCTTTTATCCTCATCTGCAAAGAGCAAGCTCAGGTTCAAGATCTAGCATGAGGAAATGCTACCTCCTGTGTTTCTCTCTCCTTATTCTCCATTTCCACAACTACTTCAGACTCACTGAGTGACAGTTCCTCACCTCCTCAGACTATTCCATTTGTGCTGCTTTTTATTTTGTCCCCCACTGTGAGCCAGTACAATTTACAGTACAATCAGACTACCAACACATCCTAGAAGACATTTTCTGAACATGCCCAAGCCGTTAAACTAGACATGTACTGCTTGTCACACTTATTACACTTCTATCAACCCAAACTATCCCATTCCTTCAGCATCTTCCTAACGCACTGAAGACACAGAGACCAAAACACATCCTATTTAACTTTACACAGACAAGGTACTCCTCAGCTTGGGAAAATACCAGCACTGACACCCTCTACAGAGAGAAAAGTGCCTGCAAAGTTTGACTCAGTCTCCAGAAGTCTGAATAACTGGAGGTCATCAGCTCATACAAGATGATAGATTTAAACTGCACCTGCAAATATCCACCAAAACATCAGGAGAGGAGGGGAATAAAACTTGTAGGCTACAGTGTAATATATAAAATAGTACATTAAGTACTGTTCATTATAAATCCAGTATTTCCTTTGTATTCCCATATATTCCACTAGATTTTTTTTCAACTTCAATACCTGCTACATCTCAGTAAAAAGCACTCTGCTCAGAACGAGACAAAATTAAACATATTTGAGAGATCCAGTAAAGAATTGGTGACTTTACTACACACACATCCTGTAGCTAGACAGAACTGAAAGGAATCTTTCAGCAATGGGGCAGAAGAAAGGCTCCTCTGACAATCAGCCATATTATTAATTCTCACTAGAACCATGGTACCTCTAAAATTACTAAAAAAGGTAGAAGATATTTTTGAACCCTGATAAGACTGTTTTCATTAACTAGTCTTTTTTAAAAGAAAAACAGAGTCCAAAGATACAATTTTAATGAAACCCTCAAAGTTTTGCTTGAGGCGGAAACCAAGAACGAAAAACTTCCGTAGCTCTCATCTGCCAAAACTGTAAGCTACTGATAACTAGAGATCAAAAGAAGTCAAATGGAAAGTATAAACACAAAAGTAGCTCCAGGATCACCCTGTAACACGCATACATACACACACACACACTTACAAAAGAGTATCTGGCATACCTGTCTGAAACAATGCAGAGGGGCAGCCACTGATTCCGTCTCTTTCAGATAATCATCCCAATTGAACTGTTCTGGAAGACACAATATAAAAAAAAAAGACCACATACACAGTTTTAAATGAGAACTTAAATTAAAAGGGGAGTTGGGGAAAGAAAGGGACAAAATAACCCAACTATCTTTAGCATGCTTTCTTTTTCAAGAACAGAATTTCCCTCAAATTATTCTACCTTTGGAATACATACAGCCCTCAAAGGGCTTCAAGAGTTAATTCATGGGAGTGATCACACAATAGGCAAAATTAATATAAACCTTCCCAAATTATTTTTTTTCCTTTTTGGTGGTCCACATACAAAAATATACAAGTCTGGATATTTAGATTTAATTCTCTGCATAAGGTTCTCCCAGGTATCCTTGTACAAATCACATTAGCCTTTCTACATCTTAGTTCCCCTAACAGCAGGATGGATAATCTCACATGAGTACTGAGATGATACACATTGAAAAACACAGCCACACAGATTCTACTGAAATGTATGTTACAAATACTATCCCCAGTCAACCAGAAAGCAAAGACCAACACAGTCTTCCAACTGCATCTTTGTCTCTTTTCTCCTGAAGTCTGATAAAGGTTTCTCTTTGCAGAATATTATGTATTATGGCAATTATAGGTAAATATAATGGCAACGTTAGGACACAGAATCTTGGGGTTTCTTCTGGTGTTAAGAGTGGCATTGTTTATGTGCATGGGCAAATGTATGCTGCATTTGATTTCATCTGTGTTATCAGTTTTGCATTAATGGAAAAGCATGAAGTACTAACACCAAAGATATAAGCAACCACTAATTAAGTGAAATTAATATAAAGTTTAATAGAAAAGCTACAATGGCACAGCTAATATCTTTGTTGCTAAATTATCTGAGGTTTTTGCTTATTTTTCTTGTTTGGGCAGCTGGCATCTTTCTGATGTTCCTGAAGAATAAAGCACTCATGAAGCCCAAAACGATGCACTGACGCCACCCAGTGGCTCGGCAATTGCCATTCCCATGGCCTATAGCAAAATCCTTGAGCCCACATCAGGCTTGTCCGTAATCCTTCCAAAAAACACCACTGGGCCTTTTTCAGGAGAGAGGAGAAGCAAAGAAATAACGAGAAATTGTCTCATTTTCCAGCACTCACATACTGCTTCTCTGAAAGATGCGTGGTGGCTCAAACCCAGTGTCTGCCCTCATTAGCACAGCATTTAGACTATCTCTTTGGCTTGCTGAGATCCTCTTTTTTGGCATAACAGACTCAAGTGTACAAGTGATTTGTCCTTGGCACTGCAGAAGCCATGTGGTTGTTAGCTATACAAGAAGTCAGTAACAAGTCAGTAAAATCTCAAAAGCTGCTAATGTGGTGGTCTGGAGTATATGTAGGCTGGTAACAAAGACATTTCCATACAACAACTTGAAATTCCGCCTATTTTGGAATAAAAATTTTATTCACACATTTATACCGTAACACTGATTTTGTATTACTCAAAAAAGGCAGAGTACATTAACCTAGCATATGTTAGACATTTATATTTCAGGAAGGCAGAACAGCTCTTCAGAGCTTTCTCCAGAAAGTAGCCTCCAGATTTGTTGCTCTTTTCATTAACAGGCCAAGGATGGTGCAAAAATTAAACATGATGAACTGCTAGCAAAGTTTCATCTTAAAAAGTTCTTCTTGGAGCCTAACAATAAAGTTGCCACTTCAAGATGCCTTCTGTTTTACAAAAATAAATATGCTTTTTAATCAGAATTTACCTTAGCAAACTACCTAACTCAGTAAACATAGCAAAAAGAAAATGTTAGCTGTGTCTCAGCTGTCTCAGATCTAACATGATGCAAAAGCTGCTATCATGAATCAGAGCCTGTATAAATAGAGATACTTCAGAGACAACACCTTTTACCAGGAGGAACTGCCAATCACCTCCAATCACCTCAAATTATTTCTATACACCAGCATTTCCCAAATAATCTCAATTTTTATAAAAGGACTGTAAATTTGGAGAGACAACCTAGAAATACAGCGGGAAACAAACAGTTTTATTTTTCACAGGTAACATTTACTAGAAAGACACATAAGGTAACATAAGCAGCCAGTTGCAGGTAAAGAGAAGAGGAAAACAACACTGCCTAGCTCTTTGCTTTAAATCCTGGCTATCAAAAGCTCTTGTAACAAGCAGAAATGTCTTGGGAGTTAAAATTAGAACCTCTCCACCTGTGAAGATGCACTGTAGTAAATTAGAGCCAAGCTCTCAGAGATGGTGCTAATTATCTATCCTTTAATTACTGCAGTCATAGAAATAGAAGACATGTATATTTGCAACATGTAGGATGCATCTCTAGAAAGATAATCACATCGAAAAAAATATCTACACAAAAGCTTCTCTGTATTCTCGGTGTGCACATGCAAAGAAGCTGCATTATACATATATTTCTAAAGCCCCTGAAAACATGAACCTCTTGACAAGTATACTTTATACAAATACTTAAGAAAATCATCTCACACTAAATGATATAACGCACATGTCTCTTCACACTCAAATCTGCAAGCTGAATTAAACAGCTCAAGAAAAACCTGTTATGCAACAAGCACAATTTTATTATAAAATGAAAACTAGAGAGAAAAAGGAAATTTTATCTTGAAGAACAAGCCAGCATATACTGGAAACAGGAGGGGGGGAAAAAACACCACACCAGAAAGTAACTAGAACTTTTTGTAAAAAAAAAAAAAAAATTATAGCAAAACAGGAGTGTTTCAAAACAAGCAGCATGGGCAAAAAGTGTGATTAACTGAAAAATTGAGGACACTGGTTTATACCATAGTGGCTTGCATTACTGACAATGACCCTTGATGCTTTCTGCAATGCTGTATCAGTTTCCTATCACTTCTTGTCGAACCTGCCAATCCCAAAGTAACTCAAGCTAAAAGGTCTCTAGTTCAGCCTCCTGTTCCTCCAGGGTTCCATCAGTCTCAATGTGAAGATTTTTTTCATCCATCAAGAAGGAACTTCTTAAGCTCCAGCCAGTTATTTGTTCCTTCTCCTTCCACTGTGCCCCTGACAGGAGCCTGGCTCTGTCCCCTCTACAGCCGCCTGTCAGGTAATTGAAGACAGCAAGATCATCTCCCACAAGCTTTCTCTTCTTTCGACTGAATGCAACATTTTTCTGGTCTCAATACCACTTTTTTTGCTTACGTCTTACGTTACAGCGCCTTCATTTTTTGGTGGACTGCCAGCCAGATAGCAGTACCTTCCTTCTACTGTACAGCTCGAAACTGAACACAGTTCTCCAGATGGAGTCTCTGAAATACCCAGAAGCAGCGAATCCCTCCTCCCAGCCTGCTGCCTGCGCTCCTCCCGACAGGATTCCTATGCAGTTCACGTCTTTCACCACAAGAGCACACTGCTAGTCCACACTCAGCTTGCTGCCTTCTAGGGCTCCAGGGCCTTTCCTGCTAATTCCTTTCCAGGCAGGCAGCTTCTCGCCTGGGCTGCTGCAGGGCTCCGGTCTGCCCGGGGCCGGGAGGGACCCTCCATTCGCCTTTGAATCCCACGGAGGTCCTGTCATCCCATTTCCTTAGCCTCGGCAAGTCCATCTGAAGAGCAGTCCTGCCTCCCAGCCTACCCGATACTCCTCCCCATTAGATGTTGCCCACAAAGTGGCTTGACAGTGTTCTGTTCAATAGACTGGTCTGACAGTAAGGTGTAAAACAGCATCGGCCCTAGTGTTGACCTCTAAGAAATGCCACGACTACCAGCTGCCAGGTGGACCTTGCACTGCCTGGAAGTACAGTCAATTTTTCAGCCACCTATTCAAACAACAGCTCACCAGTTTGGCTGAAAGGCCACTACAAAACCTGTACAGAAAGCCCTACTAATGTAGAGATGAACAACTTAACACTACTCTACCTTGTTTACAGAATCACTTGCCACAAAAGGCAGTTACATACAGTTCACACCTGGCAAATCCATCTCAGCTGCTCATAACCTCATTTTGGTCCTTTACTTGCTTAGAAATATCTTCCAGGAAGATTATCTCCACAGTCTTCCTGAAGACTTAGATCAGGCAAGCCAGTCTGTAATTCCTCAGATGCTCTCTGCTTGTCCTTCTTGACAGTGGGCACATTGTTTAACCTTCTTCATGGCTGGTGGTAACATGGCATCGTCACTTCAACACAAAGTCACTTCAACTACCCAGCCACAGTGTTGGTATCTCAGCATGTTTGTTCAGTGACTATGCTACTCATAAAGAACTTCTCCACTGGTACCTAAGAGAAGCTCTGAACCAGACCATCTATCAGGAGTCAGAGGGCACAGAAATGTGAGCACAGTGAGAGCTTAAGTAACTCTGTGATATTTTTTTGACAACTCTTTANATCAGGAGTCAGAGGGCACAGAAACAGCACTGTGATATTTTTTTGACAACTCCTTGAAAGATTTTTTACTTAGTAGTCCCAATAGTACTCATGATATTTCTTACTGTCCCAAATTGAAGACATGGTAAGGACANTTTCTTACTGTCCCAAATTGAAGAAACCAACATGAACATACAAAGGACATGGTAAGGACGCTGCTGTCCTATCACTGCAGCCCACAAAAGCTAAACTGATAGCAATTGCATGTATATGCTGCCTTACAGCTCCTGGTGAGGACAGTAAAGGTTAAGTTAGGCAAGAACCTACATCATTTCTGCCAAGTGTGTAGTTTCCTCAGTTTACTATTAAAACGCTGTTTTCAAATAATTTGTTTAAAGTAAAATTAGAATACCACGCAATTTAATCCAGTTAGCAACCCTAAAAACTCAGCCTATTAAACTGAAAATCCTTTCTGTGGCACCAGCAAACACATTAAGGAAAGAGGAGATAACTGATGCAGAAAAGGCATGAAACTAAGAAATACACGATGAGAAGAACAGTCAACCAGTAGTGGTCTAAAAAAATAATGTTTACACAGAATCTTTGATCATACATACATACATACAAAGAGACAAATATGTCTTGGTTAGTAAAACTATCAGGCTCGAGTCAAATACTTTGAGCATCACCTTCTATAACAAAATATACCTTCCTAACAGAGTTAGACAAAAGCAATGGTATGTTTTTAACTACCCAAGAGATAACCCAAGAGATTGCAAAAAAAAAAAAAAAAAAGCCTCAGAAAATAGTACAATCCAAGTAAACATTTTTTCTTTCAGGGTACCTTAACTAATAACCTGACAGTTGCAATACTTACCACTTTTTAAAGATGGGTTGCTTGCCTGCTGATTCTTTCCATCTTTCTCTTTTTTAATATTCTTTGAATCTAAAAAACAAGATTCCATTACATAATAAATGCAATATTCACATCGTAACTATGTCCAGCATAATACAGAATGGTTTCAAATAATACATAATATCTTGTTCAAAATACTGACTTTCTTTTATCCATTTCAGGACATAATCACACTATTTTCCTTTCAAAATATATTGTGAAGTACAGCATAAAAAATCAGAGCTTTTGATTACTTTATATCACATTATCAGAATAAATCTAGTTGCAGAATATGCAGTATTAGCTCGAGAGACAGCAACCCTGTACTAATCTTTAACAGTTTTACCCAACCTACACACAATATGAGATTCCCAGGATCACTGGATATCTCTATGAATCTTGTAGATTCATAGATCACTATGAACTGAGAAAAAAGCAAAAACACTAAACCCACCCTAAAAGCATATTTCTGAGTTAAAGATCCCATTCTATATTTACGTTCTTGAATACTCAATATTCTCCATATTAAATTCTCAAATACTCAAAGCAGCTCAGTGCATGTCAGTCATTTAAAAGAATCATTCAAAAGAATCTGCCTTCCCCAGCATTCATCCCTACATAGACTCAGAAAGAAGTCTGTCATATTTCATTTTTTATGGATTTCAGCATCTGAGAGACACAGCAGAACCAGGTGGTTGTAATAGAGCAGACTGAGGAAGACAGTTCCAGTCATTCCTTTTAGTCTTTAAAATACCTTGGTTTGGTGACCTCCTTGTGACACTTATGGACTCAAGTGTGATTCAAATATGATACTCGGCTGACAACATTTTTTTTAACAAAGGTTTCCTCTGGAACATTTTTACTAGATAGGTTCATGAAGAAAAATCTTATGGTAATCAACAGATGGAACTGCTGAAACGATTCAGGACAGTGCCCGTGAGCTTTAAAATCAGTACTTCCTCAGAGTAGGGCTTTAACCCACACAAAGGGACACCCAACAACTACCTATGGGAATCTGAGAAGGGACAGTGTTAAAATTAACAAGATACAAGGCTAAGATTCACCTTCTCCATCCTACAGGCCAAAATATATTTCATCCAGCCTCTTTGAAATTGAGCCAGATACAGCTAATTTTCTACTGGGCTGTAGCGACCAACAGCAGAGCCTTTTGCCATGTTCTAGAAGCTCTGTTAGTCAGATTTTCCAAAAAAAGTCACAAGACTATTGCAAACATCAAGCTGTCAGCTTATGGAATAAATAACTTCCCAATCCGTCCATTTCCAAAGAGGAAATCAGTAAGTCTTTTATGTGGGACTCTGTTGAAATAAGAGAACTAATAACTGCTTCCTGCAAACACCCAAAGCTTGAAAGGATAGAGTCATGAAAGACTATCTACCCATCATTGCCAGATTTCAAACAAGATGACAGCCTTTCACGATGAAATACATCAAGAACAGGTGAAAGAATGTGAAAAACTACAGCCTGGACACCACATGTGTTCTTGCTGACAATCACATGAATTATTTATTCTCTGTACCACTTAGGTTTAGTGTCCATCTCAAAAGTATCACAGCAAATAGGAAAGCTGAAAAAAACCACTCTTGGCAACGTTTTCTTATCAACCATTAGAAAACTACAAGCGCAAGAACAGATGATTACATTAATGAGAAGTGCATTTCTCAACAGCAATTTAAACATCTATTTCCTTTGAGGTAGACCCATTTTCATTCACAGTAAACACAAAACACTGTCGCTATCACTTGTTTTTGATGGACAGAAATCTGCTTTTTAAAATGCTCAAGTAAATCTCACCCAGCACACGCAGAAGCATCCAAAAGTAAGTCTGAATAAAACCAAGACTGCTTTCAAATACTCCTCTTGCTTTTATGCTTTCTAACCTTCAGTGGAAGTTGGGAATACCATTACAAAGCTGCAGTGTTTTGTCCAAGCAGGGGAAAAGCTAGTAGCAGCAAGAATTACCAACCTGTTTCCCCATGAGCCACCCTGTATCTACTACCACCCCAGAAAACTTTCCCCCAGCCTATACTTCACAGTTGCTATAATGCCTTGGTCAGGTGTGCCTTTTCCAATGTCAGTAGTTAGGGTGGATAAAAAAATTACAGTTTATTTTCAAAAGCAGCAATAAAGAAAACAAGATTTTATTAAAAGCCAATTTTATAAATACCAATCTACTTTATAAAAACATGCTTTTTCTTCTCTTTTTTATTTCTTTAATGCACGCCAATCTACATTTGAAATTTTGATATTCTAAATTCTAGTAAATTTCGTTTTCAAAGATCACAGAAAAAAAAATGAGATGGAAGACTATTATACCAAGTCGCTGGGCTGAAGATGATTGTCTCTGCACATGACCCTCACCTTGGTCAAACTTTGAGGTCAAACCTCAAAAATGAGATTATGAAAGAGGGAAATACTTCTACAGGTACAAAGAGTGTTTTCTTTTCATCTCCTAGCCAAATTCAAGGACTAATTCCTTGAAACCTGAAAAATGGGTGTGAAAATGAGAACTTTAGATATATATTGGACACAGAGGAGACTTGTTAGTTCTAGAGACTTGAAGTTCATGGTGACAAAAAGATAGATCAGTTTAATTCATTATCTATCTGTCTGTGTTCATAAAGTCCATTTTTGAAGAGACAAGTTTCAGTTTACTTCCCAATGTAAAACACAGTATGTGTATCACTGGCAAAACCAAGAGTTAGAATGAAATGCTGCTAATGTGGACTTCATCAAATGCTTCTCAGCTCTTTTTAAAACAAAAACAACAAAGAATGTGATACCAATTTCAAAGGAAGTTTTAAAAATAAAGTAATACATATAAGTACATTGAATTTATGTATTTATGTACTTTGTGTAACTATATATATTTAGCCTATAAAATGTAGAGGCTAAGTACCCTATGAAAGATTGCTTTCTTCTAGATAGCAAGATTAGGGTACAGCATAAATTAAAATTATAAAAGCAACATATTCTATTGTTGACCAACTAATTTTCTTTTCTACAGTCTACTTCATAAGCTAAAGCTTTAGATACAAACCAAGATTAGAGTAAGATTATTTAACATAGTGCTTTCCAATTCAAAACTCCATGTGTTTACATTACTCCCACAGTAATGTAACCACAGAATTCTGTTGATAAGATTACTCAACAGAAGACAGGCAAGAGTGACCACATCTATCATGCAAGAAATTAGAGATGAAAAAGAAAAAGACAAAGCTGTCTCAACTGACTTGTGAATACCAAAAAAAGAAAACCAAATCAGATAAGACAGTGACAAACCTCTGGTAAAGATAATCCTGGTGACCAATGTGTATTTCCTCTTATAAACTCTCATGCTGAACTCCAGCTTCAAGCCTGAGATGCTTTGAAATTCTGCAACACTTCTTTCTAGAAGGGTTAACTTTTCAACAAATAAGACGATTGCTTTGTCTGAGTGATGGCAAGAATCATGTCTCTTGACAGTAATAGTTTTTATTGCAGAATGGTGTGCTACCTGAGGAGGTATATATGTACTGTCTTCTAAGACTTCCTATTTGCTTGTTGCAATGTGGGGAAAACACAGTTCACTGTCATGCTTTCAAGATTTCTGCAACTATCTCTCAGCCACAAAGTCTCCAACCCTGCTGGGTGTTCAAAACACGGCAGGATATCACTCTTCTCAAAGAAATCCCTTGTCTCTTCCAGATGGATGAGAATACCTTCAGGCGACAAACTTTTGCTCTTCCTGTGCCACGCAGTTACTCACCTTCAGATGAAGTTTATTAAGACAAGTTCAAGACTTGCCATTGCTCAGGAAGGGGCCTTCTTCACACTCCCTACCACACAGGGTTGTGAGCACCTTTTAGCTACCCTTCACCAAGCCTCAGTGCACACAGTTGAGGATATCAAGAGAAACTGAGTACGAAATTTCTCCTTTCCCTTCTTTTTGTGCTTCCCTAGTGTGAATGTTATCTTATCTGCCTGGAACAGGGGGTCTCTTTGAGTATATTTAGACAACAGCCATGCAGAAAATCTACAAGAGAAGGGGACAGACTTCCTCCATAAACTCTTGGTGCAACAATTAAATGGATGGCTCTTGCTAGTACAGAAAATCTATCATAGCAAAAGGCAATTATTTACCAAGAGAACACACAGGCACATAACACAGCTTGGGCTGAAGGTGGAAAGCTCAAGAAAACTACAAGTGTTAGCAGCCCTTTTTAAGGAAGGACTACCAATATGAAAGCTCTGAAAGCAGCAGCAACCTGGTTTCAGTGGGGCTTTCTCTCTTCACATTCTCTTTGTTTCACCAGCCCCAACATCCATTTCTTCTTAAGTCTCACTCTTTATTTTAGCACATAACTCACAATTAACATCTGCAGACATGATGCAGCAGAAATCATCCCTTTGTGTACACCGTGTATTTGTGGATGAATTTATTTTATAATGTTCATTTTGTCTTCAAGAAACAGATGTTAATGCCAATCATCATAATAAAATTTGACTCCTTGTACGACTTAGTTATTGTGCTGCTAAATTATATGTAGTTACAGAATAAAGTCCTATGTTTTAACTAACAGGTACATCTAGAAACATTCTTCAATTTCAGAGTTGTCTGTTTCAAGGTTGTCACAGGACAGAACGGATTTGGTTGAACTTGTAGAACTCCAGGACTGCCAAATTTAGCATACCTATTCTACAACAATGTGAAGTTTGAATTTATCTGTATTCTGTACATATAACAAACTGTCTTTTTAATCTAACAGTATAGTAACTGTCAACTAGTATCACATCAGCTTCAAAAAGAGAATTTAGCAGGTTCCCCATTTTATTTCTCTTGGATTAAAGCTACCAGAACTTACCTTTAACTGCTGTTCTCCCCATGATAACACTTCTGTGATCTCCCCTCTGACAATAAAAAGGCTGAAGTTGAAAGACCAGTTAATTCTTCCTTTCAGCACAACAGTTTCCTGTGGAGCAGTAATACAACAAGTTAGGGGGGAGGTTGTTGGAACTTTTGTTTTGGTTTTTTGGAAAGGATTAAATTTTGTACTGGTATATAAATATCTTGCTGATTTTAAGTTGTAAATGTTTAACAAACTATGTGTAAAGAGTAACATGAAGAGAAACAGTAACTATATACAAGTAGCAAAGGTACCAAATGCAAACTTTCATTTCATTGTTTCGGACAGTTCACTGTAACAATGATTTGCATTTTCTGTGGGTTTCTAATGCAAAGAAAGATATAAAAGGTACATTATTCCCTTTCCTTCCAAGAAACATTACTGACAAGGGGAACGAAGACTATTATACGTAACCTACTCATCCTGCCTCACTTGCATAAACACCTTTAAACTTAAACACCTTTGGGTAAAGCACTATCTTGCAAAGTTGAGGAGGGAACAAAACACTGATGTAAAAAACTTAAACAAAGGCCCAAGTGCTCACTGATAGCCCTGCCCAGTATAACTCCTAACAGAGCACAGAGAACCTGTTAGGGAAATGCTAACTGTCCATAAAAGCAGTGACCACATTCTTGGAGGGTTTAGAAACTGGAAGGGGCAGACTAGTTAAACTAGTGGAAAACAGCAAAAACAAACTTTCTTTTTTTGTGTATGTTACTGTGATTTCCTACTCCAGCATCTAGTATTTTGAACTTTGATTGTGTTCAAGTCAAGCTACTTGAAAGCATTTAGCCTCGAAGCAACAAAGCCAGCAAGTTTGCTATCCTTTTCCATTCACTTTTCAAGTAATGGGTAAAAATACATTCAAATTTCTGAACTATGTTCTCGGATAATTTCCTTTCAAGGAACACCCATGAGGTTTATAAAGCTGACATCATCGAAAGTTTGAATTTTTTTTTTTTAAATTTAAATATGTGCATACTTTTTCCAAGATTAATTTTGTCAAAGGTAACATTTTTAGAAGATACATCTTTCCAGTGTTACATAAAAGAAATAATATTTGAAAAGGAGGTTATCTACTTGGAATTTCTTGAATCTTCTCCTCATATGCTAAAAATAATAAAATACACATATATATTATGTATAACAAGAGGCATCATACAGCTATTTTCCTGAAACTGTGACATTTTCGTGAACTTCAAGGAACTTGCACGTTATGGTGATGGACTGCATGATGAATACTTTACACAGTGCAAGTCTCACAGCTAAAACTAATTAAATATGTTTTGTTAAAATGCCAGTGACTGAAGAATTAATTTAGTGTGTGTTGTGTATGAACATGCTGGACACTTATTACAAAAATTCTCAAGATTGAGACTTGAAAGCAGTTATAAATAAAATTGAATATTACCATAAAATAAGCAGGTTTTGCTACACAATACTATTCATAGCATAAATGATCATGAGGATTAAGAACAGAAATCCTTTTAAGCCATCAAATAAATTTGAAATACTTGATACTTTCACGTACTCCCCAAAAAATTCAAAGCTTTTCCACTGCAAGTAATACATCATGAAAGGTGATGCAGAGTCAAAGTAACCGTTTTTACAGATTACTTTAAAATAGTGAATGGTTTTTATCTTTTTGTTCCAAGTACCAGATTGCACTTGGTGCAGTAATAAAGATTCCAACCCTGCAGTGATAGTCATCAAGTTTAGCACAACCGGAGTGTCTGTCAGAACATAAAAAGGATTCCAGCTTTTCATTAGCTTGTGTTGTACCAGATAGGCTGTTTTACAGCATGCCCACCAGCCTGTTAAAATTATAAGACAACTGAAAGTTCTGAAAGTGTTGTTTGAAATTAGGTAACCTCAACTGCAGGAACACAATATATTGCTGTTTCGAAGAGGTGCTACTTAAAACTCAGTTACAACTAAGTATTCAGTTTAGAGCTGCTATTAAATTAGCACATAGATTGTGCTGTTTGTCACAGAAAACAGCATCCAAGAATGACATTTCTGAGCCTCTACCTACCACTACATACTGCTCACTACAGCAAAATGAAAACGATTACCTCCAAAAACAGCAAGGCCGCCTGAAACAAAGTATAACTTCTTTAGTAGGGGCAGATCTAGGAACAACTTTCCATGGCCTCACATAATTAAGTGGCGAACCATAAGCAAGGCAGTTATGTCCTTTGCTAACCAGGACAGAGGTCGCACTCACCATCACCAGCCTGGCTCAACCCACAGCACACCCACCACAGAAGAGAAAAAAACCACCAGCAAATACAGGAGCAACACCTCCAGGGGACATTTTGGCAAAATTATGTTGCAAGGACAGAGCTCAAGGCATTCTTATACATGCACCTTGGCAAGCAAGTTGAGTGAGAAAGATGGGGTTAAGAAAATAATCTAGCAGCTTCTAGAAATGAAGGGGAAAATTAAACAAAACAATATAGGAATACAGAAGCAAACAAAGAAATGCAATGGCAAGGCAGAATTCAGTGCAATGACATTACACTGCGTGGAGCAGCAGAATGAGAACCAAAGTTATACAGACAGAGCTAAGCACAGACCTGTCAGTCACAGAGAGAAAATGGCCAAAACATGCAGTCTGTCAGTACAGAATCCAGGGAGAAACTGTTTGCTGTAAATTAAGGAAACTGCAAAAGTAAGGGGGAAAAAAAAATCCATGAACCTGGAATAATACTGGATTCATCATCAAAATATCTTCAATACAAAGAACATTCAAAGGATCTCCACACGCACAGTGTATTATTTACAGCACTTACATCTCAATTCATCCTGTAAACTGGTTTAGTCTCTCTGATTATCATCTCTTACATTACTTACTTCTCTAAAAATGAGATGTAAAGCATTCATCTGCCTTTAATTCCTTACTGAAGTTTTTATTGTTAATCCCCAAATCACTTCTATTAGCCACCTCCCCCTGTGCAAGTCCTTTGTCAGAATGCAGTATATTAGCAGACAAGCCTAAGCCTTCGCCCTCTGCGTACATAATACCAGGTGTCAGAAAACTGGATGGAAAACATTTTTCCTGCCTAACTTTGCTCTTTTTATTTTGAAAGAATTACTCAAAGGCCATGTATTGCTGCATTTCAAAGAAGCTAGTATTCTACAGAAAACATCAAAATAGCTCTGTTTTGCCTGCCATGCATCTCCATTATCCCTTTCACTGTAAGCCAGGCACTCAAGTAAGTCAAATGTCCTGAAAAACATCACGTATATTTAGGGCTTCCCAGTGCAAGTTTACCTTGACACTATGCCTGCTCATAAAAACACATAGCAGAGAATTATGGAGATAAACACAACATTTAAAAGAAGCCTAAGCAACCAGGAGATTCTGGTTTATTCCCCATTAAAAAGATTAAGGTTTTTCTGTCAATGACACTGCATCTTGTTTTGAGAGGTAAGACAAGAGACACCAATTTTAGAGTTCATTGGCTTTTTTGACCCTACCACTGGTACAAATGCAGTAACTCAGACCTCATCACTGGTGTTCTCAGCTGTGGAAGGGACAGCTGTCATTGGGGAGACTCTGCTGCATAAGGACTGGGGCTATTCTTTTACACAGGTACACAGCACAGAGGAAGAATCTAACAAAACTTTCAAGCATGAATTAAGTTCTTGATTTTAGCTTGAAATAAAAGCCGACATTTTTCAGGCTTAATATGAACAAGGAGTTATACTTGCCTCTTTCTCTTCTATAGATGCTTCCAGATTAAATTTCCATATGCAAGGGGGAAAAAGAATTACAAATACTTTGAAATGCAAAACCAGTTTTAGACAGAAAACAGGTACAGTGTAAGCTAAGAAATACTCTCCTCCAACTCCTTCATACGTACAAGTCCCACACTTGCTTTCACCACCACCACTCATGTGCTATTACCTTTAGAAACCTGAGAGACATCAAATACAACTGCTGGCCACCCTCCTATGGCTCCACACCTCCTTCTTGCTGTTTGTGACTGCCAGTACTGCAAAGTCCTTCCAGAAAAGGACCTGTGCAGCCTTGTCCAAGGACCGACCCCCAGTCCAGCAGCCACAGTTCCCACTCCAGCTCCCAGACACGGGTAACATGTACCTACAGGCACCAGTTGCTTCCCAAACAAGTGTGACTTGACTGTATTACTTCAAAGTTCTCCTCACTGAATCTGGCATACCTTTTCCTTAAACCTAATCACCTACTCGTCTGCTGTCTCTTAAATAAAAACTCCACTTCATACCATTTTCACAAGTCTTTAAGGGGCTGAAAAGAAGCAAACAAAGAGAGTATGACTTAAAAGGAGTTTTTTAATAAAATACACAACTTCCAAATTTCCAATACTTAAAAATTTACTTTCCAGCAAGTTACCCAGCATGTAGACCCATTTAGTATACTTCAAGACACAACAGCATATTCTTCCTTATTTCTGCAATACAGATAATGACTTTATACCTTTTAGAGCATACTACAGCATCATTGTAGAAGAGTAAGATCTCAAAGGCTAAAAGAAAAAAACTTACACAAATGTATCAGAACTTTACAAAACGTAACACAAGCTCTGTAGTTGCAAATTCAGTATTATTTAGTATCACACATATATGATTTCAAAACATTAAAGATCAGGTCTTCTTTCATTTATGCACACAAATATATAATCAGCTGGTGTTCTGACAAGTAATTTGACCCAAGCTGGAATCCTTTTTAGTTCACATTGTTTGTATTAAGAAAAAAGTGAGATTCTCTCAAGGAAAGGAAATTAAACTTCAGAGTTTTCATACAGCAGAACTTCTAAAAAACTGATATATCTGAACACCTCTTCTACTCAATAGAAACAGTTAGGACAGATAGACTTCTGTCACATTTATGGGCTTTCAGAACAGCAAATATTAGCTAGCCATATATATCATTACAACAACTAAGTTCTAATATTTCTTGAGTTGTTAAAGGAAGAGAGTGGGTACTTAGTGCTTTAAAAATATGTATTTTTGTAATGTCATTTGCTTTAACATCAAGCAGAAATTTTCTGCACTTGCGAAAATGCTCAGAAAGTCACCAGCAGTGTATTGCTCACTATTTATGAAGTGATTAGCATAAACAAACTTTTAAGCTGTCAGCAGTAAAATACTGCCTGTAAATGTTCTGCTCTCTCCCCAGGTAAGTTTACGATCTGCTTTAGAATATGAGCAACTGTAATTACAGTAAGTCATACATTTCAAGACTACAAAAATCTCCCTAAACTCTCAAACCCTATTAAGTGTGTTATTCAGTACAGAGTAAGGCATTGTGTATTTTTAAAAGCAACACTAACAAGGTTTAGACCAAAGATTTGTCCCAAAAATTCCTGAAACAAGAAATAATTATTATAAATGAGAACATCGAAAAAGGTCTCCAAATTAAACAGTATAGCTTGTATCAACACACAACATAAACAATTTATGTCACACAGATTTAACATTTAGTAAATTGACAGTAATTTTAAAAATTGCAGTTTAGAGCTGCTCTATGGCTATCAGCAAAAAATGAAAATAGCTTTTCTCCTCCTTTCCTCTCTCCCTCCCTCCCCATCCTGCTTTAAAAGTCAGAAGATGTGGGGTTGTAAAAACCTGAAAAAGGAAATGGTATGTGTGAAGTCAGCAGTTCAGCAAAGCGGCTGACTGGCCATTAACAGCTTTAAATATTCTTAAAATGCCAGTCTTACCACATGAAAGAGTATTTAATGTTATTTTCAAATAAGCTAAAAAACACAGTTTTCATTTCTGTCTTAAGCAAAACTGCCAGGTTTAGGAGTTTACCAGTACATATTTACAGCAGCACAAGACTTTGACAATTTGTTCAAACATTTTGGTGAATTCAGCACACTGAAACCTCTGTGCTGTTTTCCACTTCCCCCTTCAAGCCTGGAGCACTCTTCCTGAAAACGTTCATCATCATTATTCAACCTGGCTTTGTCCAAATGCCTAACTCAAATTTCTTTCATAAAGCAAACTAATTAAATTGTCTACAAAAAAATAACCCCAACAATTTTATCAGATTAGCACTGGGTGAGAGCTACATACCTGCATGAAATTCTCTCTACACCCAGGAAAATCTCTTCTGTCTTCAGCTCGGCCTCCACTGACACAGAAGAGAGGTCTCAAACTACTTTTCCTCTGAGGCACTGAGCATACTTTTAGCACAGTGCAAATACAGCAGGTAAGGGAGAAAAGAAATTGCTGTTGCAAACATAGCAAGAGATGTCCAGATGCTAGAGACCCCTACACAGCTTTTCTGCACTTGCCTCTACCAGACAACAAGCAACACCATCAGCAGCAGTCAGAGTGTGTATATAATAAAGGGACAAGGAGGAGAAAGACAAGCAGAAGCAGGATGGAGGAAAAGGGATTTTTCATCCTTTTAGGCAAATTTGGCTTCCTTACTTCTACGTTGCCTCCAAATTGGAAAAGGAACTGTGGAAGCTTGGTTCAGATACGATCCAAGAGAGCTCTGTCCACATAGTGCATAGTCAGCAAATCCATCCCTGTGGTCCAGATTTTTTATTCACAATAGAGTAGCTAGAGAAACACAAACACTTTTAGTCTAATGCAGAAATCTGTGAAAGTCAAACAGCATGCACAATTTATTTTTTTCACTGAGGGCATGGAGAACAGCCTTGAGACATTTCTCCAACTGCTGCCAGCACCCCAGGTGAAGTTAGCTTATTTCAGAACAACATGTTTGTCTCTCCTTGCTTGTACTCAATGCCAGCAGCAACATACTCCTGCTGCCATCCTCTTCCACTGCGTAAAATATCTGTTTCCCCCTCCCCACCTGAGAATCCAAACAACATAATGCTGGATGGGACTCCCTGCCACTGTATATTAATGAAGACACAACTTGCCCCACCACATTTTTCCGCTGCTGCAACACTCCATGGTGTACCCTGGCTTATATAATGGAATAACTACATTGATCCCATGTACTGGTGGTCCAGTCAGGGAACAAAACCAAACCAACCAGAACTAAATAAACCCTTAAGCAATTTCCTGATAGCTCCCCTTTCCAGAGAATATTTCTGAAGAAAGAAAACCCCAGAGAGCTGTTTGCAGTTTCCAGGCACACATACATCCCTGCACTGGGCTCACCTGTGCTGCTGGTGCCAACAGCTGTGCTGTGTCCCCATCTCAAAAAGGGAAAGCCTTCTTTAGTCCCCTTACATACGGGATCTTCATGCAGATGCCAACAAAAATATCTGTCCATCAATTTGGACAAACATTATCACAGAATCACAGAACATCATGAGTTGGAAGGGACTCACAAAGATCATCAAGGTTAACTCCCAGGCCTGCACAGGACAACCCCAAGAATCACACCACGTGCCATTCTGAAGCACCATTCAGTGCTGTTAAGACTTTTCTGCAGCTAACAAAGCACTAGGAGGTCGTAAAAGACACGACAACTCCTAAACACTCAAAGGACTAGACAGCTGCAAATACTCAGCTGTACTATTTGCTTCACTCATCAAAAACAGAAAAAGAAAAGGACTCAAAGCATCAGGAACATCCACAGCAAATCTGTATCTCTCTTCCCGCTGTCCGTAACAACTTTCCAATTACATTAAAAAAAAAACCAAAAACAAAACCCACAAGTGAAGCAAGCAGTAACAAGGCAAGCAAGCAGTAACAAGGCAACCTCCTCCACCTCTTCCTGAGCATGACTGCACAGATGTCACTGGTTGTATGTGGCTGCAGCCCCGGACAGAGCCAAGGCATCTCCCTTTCTGCTACTTCCAGAGACCACCCTTCCACAAGCAATCCCTTCCTCTCTCCTCCACTCAGTCCTTACACCATTGAGCACTAGAGAATATTCAGAATAGGTAGTATTACCCACTAGAAGCTGAAAAAAAATTACATGCCACATTCAGAGTCTTCCATCTAACTATAATACTGGGCTTTGGGATTAAAACCAGCTCATATCACCCAACCTTCCCAGGAAACCACTGTCTTCATATTTATAGCCCTCCAGTGCAAGGGTGCACACACAAGAGATCTGGCATGGGAGGTGCCATCAAACATGTGTCAGCCCTTTTAATCTCTGAGTCCCTGACAGACAATAGTGACAATAAAAAGTTCCACCCAAGTTAGCAGCTCTGATACCCTTTCACATTCCTCCATGCACAAGACTCATTTTACAAACTGTTCTTTTTAAGTGGGCTTTTATAAGTGCCCCAAGAATTGCACTCCTTCCACTGAGCCTTCCTGCATTAATCTCTGATAGATTCCACACAGTACATAAATAATGGTACATGCTTCATTTTAGGTATGCACCTCATTAAAATAGTGCTACTCTCTTACAGGTTTTATAAACTTCAGCTGCTCCCTGAACTAATGTATGCTACAGAGGATGAAAGGCTCAACTTCATCTTTGCCCTATGCTAAAAGGAGTATCGTATTACCTTGAGAAGACAACTGACTTAGATAGATTTTCATCAAAGAAGTTCATCCCTTTTATGAAAAGACTGAATTTTGTTGGTATCTTAAATAGAATTTGACCTGACTGGTGAAGCTGAAGGCCTAGAATCAAATTATTTAAACAGCACATCTACCTTTATTTGATTTTAGATGGTAACATACAAACAGGAAAAATATATACCATCTTTGGGTTAAAAAAAATCAGTCCAAAACACTGATTTTGTTTAAGCTGCATACAGCATTGTTCTTATGAAGCCAAAAAAGAAAAATGTATTTTAGGATTAGTTTGGACATAAGATATCTAGACAGTATCTTCCCTGTGGGGCAGAAAGGCTATTGCTCTGCTACAGCAAATGAAAGCACACTAAAATTCTTTTAAATGTTTAGTATTTCAGAGAGACTTTGATATCAGGTTTTGCAGGTAATTCAGAAAAGCAGGAAGAGAGCACATGGAAGAACCACAGCAAGCCCACATTAAGTATTGCACCAATTTGGATCCAAACTGACCAACCAACTACCCAAAAAGCAGGTGCCTTAGCTCAAGTCCAGAACTATGAACCAGTCTTGAATCTACACAGCTGAAATGAAAGAGACATGTAACTTAACACCACAAAGGAGTGCATACTTAATTCAGATGCAAGATAAGAAAATAATAAATTTTTGGTCCTATCCCAAGGACACAGAAACTAAAGCTATTACTTTTTGTGACAGGGATCTTGGGAAGGGAGTTGCTCAGGGCATACACACAGTATATCTCTGCACATACACAGTGCTAATGGTACAACAAACTACATTCCCTCTACTACAAATGCTTTAATTCTGTATACCTGTGCCCAATGTCCATTGTATACAAAAGAAATTACCACAAAGCCCAAATTAAAGAGATAAGGTGACTGGTAAAGACAGCTCTTGCTTTCTGAATGGTTGTGAAGCAGCTCCTGGCTTTCCTTCAGATCTTGGTCCTTGTTGACCAAGCAGAAAGACTAAGAAGGAAGAGATAAAAGTACCTCTGAAAGTCATCATTACCATTTATGCATCAGTTACTCTTTGTGTATATACCTGCTGCAGATAGCAGGGGAGCCTGCTCACTGTTTCTTCAGGTACCTGCAGCCACCTTTCCAATCCCAAAAGACAATAAGCTACTTGAAGAGATCACAGATACAGAATACAAGTTTAAGTCAATGTGGAGAGTTTACAAACACACCTGGACTGAGCTGGTCACTCACCGAATCATCTGTTGCTACACCCAGGAACAAGAGCCAGCATTGCTGCTCCATCTGTGGCAGGAGCTGGGTACACACCCTCAGCCCTCACTGCCACACAGGTCAAGTCAGCTGGCAGGTTCATGAAAGTAACTAAATAGTACTTACACAGAAACATGCTCTTAAAAAAAAATACGGCTCACTTAGGGACTTAACTGTTCCAGTTTTTAGAGGCTTTACCTCAAACAAACGAATTTCCTCTCCACTTAGACATTGTAAGTAAAGCAGCTTACACACACCGTTATCAGTCACCATTGCAATCTTAACTGCATATAACTAATATTAAAGCTTCCTACCATCAAACTATAAACATTTGGACCTAAAAGAAGTCTTCAAAGAAGCTGTACAAATTGGATTAGGAAAAGTACTCTCATATACCAAAAGACACAAGTCAGAGTAAAAAAGAAATTATTCACCAAATTGTATTAGAATGTTAACAAATATTCTGGGACTTCAAATTACATTGAGCCAAAACGCAAATCAGAAGGATCTGCAAAAATACAAGGACTGCTACATATAATGAAAACACCTGTAACATTCAAGCACAAATAATCTTCCATTTAACATTTCCATTGCTTCATATTTACACGCTGGTCTATTAAGCCTTGACAACTTCATATGAGCTTTTCTGGTTCTTCCCACACACTAGAAAAATCTCAGCGTTCTGGGCAATTTAGATTGCATGTCTTACACTTTAAAGAACACAAACGGTATAGTTCTTTACAGTTAAGATTTTAATCTCTAGAAGAAGCAATAGGCAATAAGGGTGGGTGCCTAAGGGTATTTCTTTCAAATGGGAATGAACAGAACTTTAAATGCCCTGCAGATGTGGAGGTCACAAAGCTGGTTAACAACCTCCCTTAGGTACACTCCCTGAAGCAGTGTCCTGGTCCCTACCTGTAATTTGTTCTACATTTACACTTCGAAAATATCCCAGTAGACTGTTAAATGGTATTTCTAAAGATTATCTTAAAACATGAAAGAATAACTATGTATTCCACTCACTCTTGTTTGAGGTAGGTATATACAAATAAGAAAGCCAGCATCAGTGTCCTGGACAGTTAATGACAAATGTAATTTCCTGTCAGTGACGCTATTTAGTATCAGAGGATAATTGCCAAGGACTTCATTTCTCCCCATACATTCTCTCAGCAAAGGGAGTAACAAGGACTCGCTCACAGCTCAAGATCTCATTGGAATATGAAGAAAACAACAAAAGACACCCATGTACAACGGGTAGGAGCAGCTATCTGTGTTTGCTTAGGGTTTTTTCACATTCTCTCTTAAGTAAAGCTGCATCGTTGTTTTATACACACAAATTTTAGACAGATAACAGAACTAACACTTAGTACTACAAATTTCACACTAGCAAAACGCCTCTTTTGAACACAAGCAGCTACTCCAGAAAACAATGCCTCTACATTATGAGAACACACTAGCTGGATGCAGCAAGGACAGTCACAGCAAAGGGGGGAAAAAAACATCTGCGCATTCAAAGTAGGAACATAAAGTATGAGGAAAAATAAATTACTAGTTTTGCTTGTTTCCTAAACTTCCTATATCAAGATAAATGATTATGTCTGAATGTTAAGAACAATCTAATTACGTTATGTTTGTGTATCTACACAGCTTCTAATTGGTGTGAAAGTAGTTTATATATTTGCAGCTATAACTCATCATGAAAAGCCCGCATTTGTTTTTGCTAAATCTGAACATTACTATAAAACTAGAAAATACCAAGCAACCCGAAAGATACACACAAATATTGCAGCCTATTTACACCAAATAGAAAACTAGAATATCAACTCCATCAGCTGAGTTTCAAACAAAATCAGTAAACACTGCTTTCATATTCAAGACCAGACCATATTAAAGTTAAAAGCCATACAAGCACTTCCCAGTCTCAACCTCCGTTTCACCATACTCTGTTTCCTGCTGCCTCCCACTTGCATTACTGTGAAACTTCCCATAAATAAAGTACTACCAGAAGTGTCTGCAACGTGCTTTTTCTTTACATTAATTCAAGTAATATCATTCTGAAATAGTACTTACATTTTATGATACCCTAAGGGAGAAAACCAGCTCACCCAAGCTCACAGCCTGGCTATACCAGTAATCTCCCTGGACACACCACCAGTGAGACCACGCCGACTGTGGGTTTTTGTGGGCTGAGCAGCACATGGTGGTGGCCCGTGGAGAACTAGTACTCCCCAAGACATTCACCCCCCTATTTATCTCATAACACTACATGACAACCTAAAACCCAACCGTAACACAGCAAACGCCTTCCTGCCATTCCTGTTCCATCTGCACCAGTGCTGCAGTTGTTACTGGACCCTGAGCCTCACCCGCTGCTTTTCTCCGCCCCTTCCAAAGAGTTTCAATGCTTTAAAAATCCAAAAGCTTAAGACTGCTACTCTAAATAATAAAAGACTCATAACAAGTCAAACTTGACCCAAAAGATACTAGTCAGAAAAGGCACACTCTGAAAACCTACTATCATACCTACAGAGTCTATGCTTTTTAAGTCTTAACCACATCTACATTAGTTAGAATACGCATGAGTCACAAGTGAGGTTTGCGTTATTTGAACTCACTAAGGTATCAGTATTTCAACTCTTCATTAAACCATTTAGGTTTAGAATTATTTCTGGCTACTTCCTACAGCCTAATTAATCTGTGAGAATCAGAAAATAACTGTTGGGAAAGACTTCAACTTTAAATTGCAGTAACACTTAAAGCATGTCTCCACTCATAAAGAAGAACTGAGCATAAAATTTAACTTGAATATTGATTTAATTACTACAGCACCGCAATGTGTTTTGCAGGTTGTCCCAACAGCTAAAGACGATGCACAACACAGTACGAACAGAACTTTCCATACTTTAACTACTTTCTTTGGACCATCCAAAATATGACTCCCCGTGCAAAATATCCCTTTCAGCCAGCAAGCAATATATGCCACAGAGTCAGTATAACAGTGAAGAGAACGGGTACAGCGCCGCAGCGCATCGCAACCCGACATGTGCCCCTCACCTCGTCACCTCCGCCGCCGCGCTGTCCTCAAGCAGCACCCCCAGCCCTTTTACCGAACACAAGCTCACGCCCCGAATTGCATCATTTCTTAACGTGCATCCAGTTTTCCTGGTTGACACCCGTTTCCCAGCACGGTCTCCGGGCGCCGCAGCAGGGACGGGACAGGCGAGCGCCCGCCGCCCCGGCCGGGAGGGCGCGGAGTCGCCGCGGCC
>WEIV01026420.1:53830-83802 GCA_013390005.1 Calyptomena viridis | reverse complement strand
GCGGTAGCGGGGATTGCGGGGCCGCGGGGGCTCCTGCGCCCGAGGAGCGGGACCGCCTTGTGAGGGGGGAGAAGTCTCGCCGTGGCAGGTGTTTGTGTGGGAGACTTCGGTGTGAGGGGTGAACGCCTGGAAAAGGTGTGAGGAATCGATGGCGGGGGTTTCTGAGGGGACACCTGAGGCAGCCGGTGTCACCCGCGGTTGGCGGCGGTCAGAGCGCGGCCGTGCCGCGGCCCCGGGCCGGCTGTGGGGAATAATGCACAGGGGCCCGCAGTACACAAGTACAATCATATATAACCAATTATAGCATGTGTAGTGCACGCTAGAATTAGTGCGTGTCCGCTTGGGAAATTTTACGCAATTATTTTGCGGAGATCCACGCTTATAAAAACAGTGTAATAGCCAAAACGTGCTTCCTTAGCTTTTTAGGAGGGCGCATTCCCATTGTGTAAGCTTTGGGTATTTTAACTCAGACCCCAAGAGGTATGAAGGCGTAAGTATGACTGGTAAAAAAGTCATATCTTAAACACTACCAACGTTCCGAGGGAGGGTGCCCAAGTTTCATCTTCACTATTTAATGTGACTTGATAGTGAAACTTTAAATTCGAATTTAATCTGAGGTCATGAGAATGCAATTCCAAGAGTTCTTTTAATGGAAAAAAAAAAAATGAACCACAAAACCCACGAAAAAGAAACCCCAAATATATACCCAACCCCCTCTAATTCTTCTATATGAAAGCGAAATTCATACAACCCACTTTAGTTTCCTGCATATACTGCAAATTACTACTAACAATTTATGTTAAGCACTCTCATAAGCAGTAAATGGTTCTTTAGAAAGAAGGAAAATGAGCCCTTGCTGTAATTATAAATATTTAATGATTCGATAGCATGAGAGAAACAAGTAAAAATATGCTAATCCAAGTGATGAAAATACACAAGAGAAAGACAAATACTGAAATATGCTGAAGTGTGTTATGCTCATCACCAAAGCAGATGAATGCTGCTTAATTCAAAATATTTTTCCCCTTCTGTCATATTGAACTTTTGCAGGAAAATGAGAGATTACATTCATCAGAGAGATGGATACAGAAATACACCAAGTGTCACAGAATAAGTCCCTGTGAGACACGGAGGAAACAAAACATATTTTAAAGATCCTCTTTAAATCCAAGCCACTGCTAGAAGAAAGATCTGAGGAATCTGTTCCCTGTGAGACAGTGGGACACGGTACCACTGGTTTCTACAGCTGTTGTTGCAGAGCCTGTCAAATGTGAACTGGTCAGTCCTATACCTGCTCGTGATTTTCCCAAGAGGTTGAAATCAGAAAGCCCAGCCAACAGTAATCCTGCATCTTAGACCCCTGATGCAATGAAATAGAACAAGCAATTGATGTAAGAATAAATGTCTGCAAGGTCACAGATACATCAGCAGTTAAAAGGGCAGAATAGAAGAAAACTTTTAACACCCTCTTCTAATCCAGGACTCAAATGGATCTATAATGCCTTCACATGTGCTCTTCAGCTACAAGCTACAGCTGAAGTAAAGCAAAAATATTCTTTACAGGATTATTAGAAAAGGAATAAGAAATCTTGACAGCTTCCATTTTCCAGCACAATGATGAGCTTGTTTTCTGGTGGCTCACCCATCATGTTTTATTTTCTTTTTTAGGTATTAAACTGAAATATTTGGGTCAGAAAAACCAGGTATTTTTTAAATTCTCAACGTTCTTCACAGAGAGAGATAAACACGTGTGTGTATATATATAAGCATGTATGTATATATATATCTGTATATATATACATATATGTATGGCTTCACAGTTTTTTTGCTGGGAGATTCTGTGATTTTGGAAAGAAGCAACAACATCAAAACAAAAACAAGACATTTCATGGAAATAGGCTCCAATGAACACGTACAATGGGTCCACGTGATGTTCTGGGAGGTTGATGCAGGACAAAAAAATGTTTAAAGAGAACTGGCAGTTCCTCAAAGAAATAACATTAAGAGTATAAGTAAGTGAACTATCTGTGCAGAAGAGGTAAGGGGCAGAGTTAATGATCAGCCTGACTGTCACAAACTCTTTCTGAACCTCAGGTAGGAATGAAGCATCCAAAAAAGAGAAGCTGGGTCAGATTTCTCCAGGGAGTTACAAAAGTGTAGCCTGATCATGCAGTGATAGTCAGAAAAGACAGCAGAAAATTAAACACAACTAGCAAGGGATATTTGGGCTAACATGAAATAATTTTAAGTACATTACCAGAAATGGAAAAGAATCAACCAAGTGATTATGCCAGTGTTAAGCAGAACTGGAAAGTTTTTAATAGACAACACTGAGAAAGCAAAATTTCTTAATATTTTTGCAACTAATTTTTATATATATATGTGTGGCATTATTGATAAAAGGGAAAACAAACAGATTTCAGATTTGACTATGAAAAGACCAAGCGAGAAATTATTCAAACAAGACTTGCTGCTTTTCCATCAGCTGGGTTTAAAGAACTGGATAATGAAATCTCAGTTACTAGTGGTTATTGGTGATAATTTATAATGAAGGAATACTACAGGACAGAAAGGAACAAAGAGTATTGTTGAAAGGAAAGAAGGAAATAGGAAATTATTTAATATTACTATTTAATATTAATCTATTTAATCTCAGCACTCAGAAAAGATACTGGAGCAAGTAAACAAGCTCCTTAAGCAATTGTAACACAACAAGTAACAACCAACACAGCTTTGTCAAGAACAAAAGACGTCAAAACTAATCTCTGCTGCAACAAAGTAAGAGGAATCATCAGTGGAAGAGAAACATTGAAGGTCATGTTGGATGTCACTTTAGTAAGATTTTTGACATAGTTTCATATGATGTTCTTTCAGTGAAGAGGGAAAACAACGTAGATGAAGTTATTTAGGGAGCTGGTACAAGCGGCTCGTTGTCAGAAGGATGTTAATGAACTCAGTGATGGTTCAGAAAACGTGTTTACATAGCTGGAGATTATACCAAACTGGGAGGCTTTATCATGCTGGAGGACAGATGTAGGATTTAGAAGGATTTTCGCACAGTAGTGATTTGGTCTGGAGAAAAGAGAGTTCTATCAACAGAGATAAGTGCATGCTACTGGGTGGAGGCAGATCTGATCAGCTATACAAACAGGAAGGAGGGAACGACTGTGTTCTGCAGTCAAAAAAGCTGCAATTATGTGATTAAATAAAAAAAAAAAAGTTTTGGTGTTATGTGGGTCACAATCTATACAAAGATGTCAGAGAACTGCAGTGAGAAAGTCAAACCACATAAAATAATACAGAAAAAGAAGCACAGACTTTATGGAACAGCCTGATTTACATGGCCCTAGGAAAACTCAGTAGCCTTGGTCTGTCTGGCTTCAGTAAATATGTAACTCATGAAGAGAGAGGAAAAGAACAATCTGAATGATCATATATCTATAAAACATGACTTAGAAAGAACTCAAGAAAAAAAACAGGGATTTAGGTTGAAGGGGGAAAGTAGAAAAAGAGAACATATCTATGCAGTACTGATATGAAGGTATATCAGATATATGGAAGACTGCTGTAAAGAGAAAAGGATGAATTTGCTCTCCAGTTCCATAGTGGATGGATCAAGGATGAGTCAAGTTTAAAACAAAGCAAGAAGATTAGAAAAAAAAAATAAGAATAGGGAAGAAGATTGACTGAATGTTTGTACAGCCTCCAACAGGTAGAGTGACCCTTGGGCAGAGAGTGGACTTAGCTACCTTCTGTTGCCCCTATCAACAACAAGACTCAATGAATGGGAGCTTTCTTTAAGGCCACTGGGAAATATCAGCTTCCTTAGGGAAAGGATTTTGCTGTTTCTGCAATGTGCATGCTGCTATCTTCCAAAAATAAATTGTTTCAATAAGAATTTTAAAGTCTTTTCTATTTTCTGAATCCTCCTCCTTTCAAGCTGTCACAATATGATTGTCCTATGTGACCAAGTAAATTACAGATCCACGAGAGGATGTGCAGTTTCACTACCTGAGGAGAGCCGTAATTTAGACATAAATAGGTCTGCCTTCACATTCAGTTATATGAATTCAATAGATACTGTACATTTTTATCTGACAGGAAGTTAACATTTTGTGCTTTCCGAAAATGAAGTTTACCTTTTCCAGAACAGCCTCCCAAGTCCTTCAAGGCCTGAACTGTGACAATGACATATGCTTTTAATAACATCTTCTTTAATTTTTTCCTTTCTTTTCTGCTGGCTTGCAGAAAATGCCATCACCTCCTTCACCATTTTTAAACTGTGTAGATTAAGAGCAGGAATAATTTCAGATGACAAGTGTAAAGAACACTCACTATGACTAAAGTAAAAACATTCAGGCATTCTAAAACAGTTTCATTTAATGCTATAATGTTACAGTATATACATGAGGTGTTTAGACATGCATGTAGGAACTGGTAACACTGAAAGAAAAGAAGTTATGTTACTTTCATTTGCATAGCTGCAAACCTGAAAATAACTTCTCTGAGGGACAGGAAACTCACAGAAATAAGTGGAAACAGAATATTGGCCACAAAACCTGTTAAAAATACTTGGCTGTATTAGTTAAAAATACTTGGCTGTATTAGTTAAAAAATGGTTTGTAGAGGAAAAGGAGCGAGAAACCAATTTCAGGTAAGACAGACTTAAGTTATGGGTAATCTTTTGCCATTGGATGAATAGTGATTCAAATTGCCCCAGTAAGAGAAAACAGATTTATTATACTTGTAATATTTGAGGTGAGTGCTTCCTGCACAGTGACAAACAAAAAGAAGAAAAAAATGTTTACTCCCAAAATCTTGGGGACAAAAACCTGCAATAGATTTGTAACACCAAAACCAATAAAATTTGAAGTGGTATTTTTTCTGTAGCTGAATTATCAAAATCTTCAACATGTTCATAAACTGACCGAGTAAAATTGTTTCAGTGAGTGGAAATGGTTTGTTTCAGTATTTCTGAATGCCTAATTTTCACTCTTTCTTTGCTTTCACGTAAGTTGCATTGTGTTTGAATTGAAATTATATGAATCAAATGTTTCAGAACTTTAAATAACCCATTTTGAGGGTTAAAATATCAATTGTGTTTTAAGGAGTTTTTTGTTTGCATCTAGGAATGGCAGAAAAGTCATCCTTTTACCAGAGACAATTTCTGTGACTCTGAACTTCTTGGGTAAACATTGTAGGAAGCTTTCCAGCTAGGCTAAATCACATGAATAAAATGGGAGAAAACATTGCATGAAATGGATTTAAACATGGGATTTGAAATAAAGCAGCAGCACCAGGAAACAAAACTGCTACTTCTGGGTCATAACCACAGAGTCATGGAATCAACAAGGTTGGAAGAGATCTTCAAGATCATCCAGTCCAACCATCTAAGCACTACCAGTGTAACTCCTAAACTGCTACACCCTATCAGCCAGACCCAGATCACCTGCAGGGATGGTGACTCTGCCACCTCCCTGGGAACCTATTCCAATGCCTGACCACTCTAACAGTGAAATTTTTTTTTTCTAATATCTAATCTGAATCTCCCCTATCTCAGTTTAAGGCCATTTCCTCTGGTCCTCTCACTGTATTCACAGTAACAGAGACCAACCCCCACCTGGCTACATTCTCAGGCGGTTGTAGAGAGCGATGAGGTCCTGTCTGAACCTCCTCTTCTCCAGACTAAACAAACCCACCTCCCTTAGCTGCTCCTCATAAGACATGTTTTCTAGACCCTGATCCTTCTTGCCCTTCTCTGGACACGCTCCAGAACCTGAATGTCCCTTTTAAAGTGAGGGGCCCAAAACAGAACACAGTATTTGAGGTACAGTCTCACCAGTGCCGAGTACAGTGAGTCAATCACTTCCCTAGTCCTGCTACACTATTCCTGATACAGGCAAAGATGCCATGGGCCTTCTTGGCCACTCGGGCACACTGCTGGCTCCTGTTCAGCTGGCTGTCAAACAGCACCCCCAAGTCCCTTTCTGCTGGACAGTTCTGGAGCCATTCCTCCACAGTCTGTAGCGCTGCTGGGGTTGCTGTAACACAAGTGCAGGACCTGGCACTTGTCCTTATTGGACCTCCTGCATTTGTCCTCAGCCCATTGATTGAATCTGTCCAGTCTCTCCATAGAGCTGTGGCCTTACACGTTTTTATATCTTTAGTTATTATTAGTCTCGGAGACTTAACTAAAGACTTTTATTAATATTGATTTTTACATCTGTATATCTTGCATGCCACAAACACATACATACATAGTTAAGGTCCAGGGTTCTTTTGCGTGGCTTTCTTTCATAGCTCTCTCATGGTTCTCTTTCTCTCTCCTGCTTCAGCTCCTTTTATTATTCTCTCATGGTTGTGTCTCTTGGTTGTCTCGTTGTGTCTGTCTTTTTAGTTCTCTATCTAGAGCTTTCTAAGAACACTTCCATACATGGAAAACCGTATCTAAGCAACAAAGTAGATAAGTTTTGGTTGATTGGCTTAGTTTTGCCCAACGGGTCACCTTTGTTACTACTTGCAAAGGCCTGGCTCTTACCTTGATTAGAGCTATCTTAGGGCCATCAGCCACTTCTATTCATTTGAACTTAACTGTTACTCCAACATAGAGCCTTCCTATGCTCAAGCAGATCAACATTCCCATCCAACATAGTGTCATCTGCAAATTTACTGGGGGTGCACTTGATCCCCACATGCAGATAGTTGATAAAGATGTTAAACAGGACCAGCCCCAATACTGATCCCTGGGGAACACCGCTAGAGACCAACGACCAAGTGGATTTATCTCCATTCACCACAACTCACTGGGCCCAACCACCAGCCAGTTTTTTACCCATCAAAGTGTCCACTCATCCAAGCCATTTTGTAGGAGGATGCTGCAAGAGATGGTGTCAAATGCTTTACTGAAGTCTAGAAAGGGTAATGAATGATTGAGCTCTTTATTTACCATAGAGGAACTATTCTGGCTCCAGGTTCATATTTTGGCAAGCGAAATCAAAGCCTTCCTCAATGTACTTAACATTTCTCCTTTGGATGCTCTTTAAAAGTGGAAAGGAAGTTCAAGTAAAATAGAGCACCCACATCTCTAAGAGAGTGAGCAAACAAGACAAAGTGCTAATAATCCCTACCCTTGAACTCAGCAGTTGGTGTGAAGGCTGCCGTGTTCCTGCCACTGGGGTTTATCCAGCTGTCTGGGGGCATCACTGCCCAGCTCAGTCCCAGGCACATGGCAGGAGGTCTCTGTGGCAAGGTTTGACAGCTCTCTGGGTGCTTAATGAAAAACAAAAATCCATCTCTTCTGGCTGTGGGGAAGCTTTGAGAAAATTAAAAATCAAAGCACTCTTGTCTCCCACTATTTTTAGGCAATCTGACACAGTCATACAGATGTATGTGAGGGGTGACTTACTCTCGTACAGAGCCTTTGGACCCCTTGGTCCCACAGCTTCCAAATCCAGTTTAGTTTCTGTGATGGTACTGATCTGAGCACTTCTGCCATGGGATTTGCCAGTTGCTGTCAACAGTTCTTTTGTCTTCTTGCCCTGCCAACACCTACTGGCAGTCTTCTGTGGCCCCTTGGCTCCACTGGCAGGCGAAGGAGGCCAAGACACCAAGCAAGCAAGGTGGAGTCCAGCTGGCAAGTGGGGAGGAGGAGTGGGCCAGAAGCACAAGCTGGCCACCACGTGGGCTGCCTTTGGGGGCAGGGTGGCAGCTGTGACCTGAGTGAGCCACAGAAAGGAGCTGCTCCATTTGGCAACAGGATCTCAAATCCACCATCAAATGAATCAGGCCCCTGAATGATGGACCCTTTGGTGAGCATGCCCTGGATGGAAGGCAGATGATAGGGAGGGCTGTGGATGGATGAAAGGCTAACTGCCTACAAATAAAACCAAACTGCCTAAGAATAAAACCAAACTGCATAAGAATAAAACCAAAATGGTGCTTTCTTGAGGCTGATTGTATCAGGATGTTTGAACCAGGTTGCTATCTCTTTCAATTAGTGCCCTAAAACCAAAAGAAGAATTAACTGATAATAACATCATTTAAGCACTCTTGAAAGCTTAGTTGCAAGTTATATATTGTTTGGCATGATGTGACCAACCATGTACACCTTGAGAGGCTACCACAGGCATGAATAATATGACAAATGCCATTCTTTGTGTGAGCAGCACTTATTTCTATTGCAGTGCAATGAAACCTGAGATGCCAGAGTGGTTAATCCTGTTTAGTGCTACTGCCAAGTCAGAGATCTGTCAGCATTATGTTTTGCAATGATGACAGAGGCAGTTTGCTTGCAGCTCTCAGCTTGCAAGCTCACAAATGCCAGTGACTTCTGCTTTCCTTAAAGCACTTGGTTTGAATAGTAAAGTGCTGTTTCATTTATTCGGCTTTTCAATCATTTATTTATTAATTCATTTATAGTTTAGTTTATTTGGCTTAATTAAGAATAGACACTTCTGCCCACAAGGGCAGAACAATGCCACCCACCTTCAGAACAATGTGGGCACTATAATAGTTCAGGGGTTTCTGCCAGGCACAGCTTTTCTCAGTCTTCTGGCATTGGAGCCCCACTAAGCATAGAAGACCCCAGGGTGTACCCTTGCTGCTGGAGAGCATGGAGGGAGAGCAAAAGGGCAGGTGCCCAGGGAACAGGGGTAGGGTGAGGGCCATGAGCACAAGCAGCAGCTGCTAACACCTCTGTCTCTCCCTTTCTGCAAGGCAAGAGTGGGCATCTCCTGCCACCCATCCCTGTCCTCCTTTGGGCTGCACCTCATCTGCACAGCAACAACATCGAGCAAGAGACGATAAGGGCACAAGCTGTGGAGCAGAATAAGAGTCCCAAATGCAGTGTTATTATTAATTAGTAAGGATTATTTTTAACAAGGAAACTGTTTGAATTAATAATAGGTAATGCCAAATCAGCAGTACATAAAGGTAATGGGGTTTTTATTTTCTCTTGGTCTAAACATTACTAATAAATACTTATAACAAATACATAGTTTGTTAGTATAAGAAATGATGCTACAGCAGTTGAAGTATTTTTTTACAAAAATACAAAAATTATATACTTTTTCACTCTCATATGTATACCACCATACCTTCAGATTTCAGCCCTTGGCTGAAGAAAATGAAGCATTTTAACTATTTTAGTTAGCTTTCAATTTTAACAATATTTTCCAATGTGCTATGTTAAAAAAAATGTTCTTTTTTAAAATATGAGGATATAAGTAAAGTTTTAGATATAAAGGAGGGTAGAAACAGTAAGAAAATACCAGAATAGCTCTGCACTACTTCTGTTCTACTTCCAGGTAGTAAAGATGAAGATTGAGGAATCAGAGGGAGAGGTGTTGAAACAGCAGAATGAAGTGAAGGACAAGTCCTCAGGGTAAGCAGAGAGTTTCTAAATAAATGGTGGAACTGCTAAAATAATATGCACTCACTCTTAGAACAAAGACATGCTTCTCAGGAACTTGTTAGGTATACTTTCTCTGCCTCCACCCCAACAAAGGGTCAAAGATGTTAATGGTCCCTCAGGCAAATCCTGCTACACTTTGAAAGCATCCTCATAAAAGGATCTTTATCCAGAAAGGTCTATAAGGAACATTGAAAATAACACTGACAATATACAAACATTATTTAAATCAGAGATATATTATCTATGGTGTTTTGTTTTATTCTTTCTAACTCAAAACAATGCTAACAAAGTTATTTCAAAAAGAGATGATGAAACAAATTAGAAATTGAGACTTTTACACAAGGAGAGACCATATACATGGGGCTGTTTAATGTAGAGATGAGTGAGGGACAATAAGTATTTAAAAAAACAACCCGAAATACAAAGAATGTAAACTCACATAGTCTTTTTATCACAAACATAAGAACATAGAGTGAACTTGAAAATGTGAAGATCTAAAATAGAAAAATATGTGAAACTACTTACCACAATATAATATTGCTGTTACCAATAATTAAGAGGATATAACAAAGGGATAGACTTGTAGAGGTTAAAATAGTCCTGACTGTCTTATGATGATAAGACCTTTTAAAGAAGGAGCATTCCTTCATATTTTTCTTTTGCAGCTGACAGCTGGTAGGGGTAAGAAAAAAATTCTTTTTTTGCCTGTAACAATAGGTTGTACTTTTTATACAATAATTTATGTTGTCATTGTCAGAGAAAAGTCATGGGACTTCATGAACTTCTGATCTTATAAAGTACAAAAATTCCCTTGTTCTTAAAGATGAAAAACTGTCATGACCAAAATACCAGGCAGGGAAGGAGAATCATATTTCTAATGAAAACACCGGAGATGTAAAAAAAAAGAGTTGCATAAAAAGTGAGATATCAAATATCTGAATTATCAGAACATAGTGTTTTTTCTTTCTAGTAATTCTTTTTTTTTTGGCAAGGGTGTAAGTTCTTATTTGCTTGGCATTAACAGCTTTTTCTTTATTCTTTCACTGTCTATATCTTTACTCTTTTTCAGTTGCTTGTGAGGTTATTCCCAAAATAATTTCACAAAATAAGCTCTAATGGAAACATTCTCATGCCTTCAAAGGAAGGAGGATATGAGCACAGAGACAGAGCCAAAACCCTTTCAAATTAAGCCCTCTGCACTTGTTGGTGCAGAGGTTGATGTTCCCATCACAAGTGGATTGTTTCTACACACACAGTAAGGACCCTTGAGCACTGCTGCTGACTTAAGTACTTGAGAGCAGAATTTACAACAGGATACTGTGGCTGCCTGGGACAGCAGCAGTGCCAAATAGATATGTAGGTATCAGATATATGTATACACAATATAACACATGTAGTATTTATTTATGTAAAGTATATATAACATTGCAGGGGGCTGGGAAAGGTCAGAATTGAGAATGGCTGGAGGGTACAATGGAAACTGAGAAATGGAGGAAGGATGGCGTGAGTACATCATGTAAGCTGACATGAAATAAAATGCAACACTGATTTTGCACTGCTATATCTGTGCTCTAGTGCTGGTGGCACTACCTGACGTGTGCAGACTGTTGGAGGCTGTTGGCCCCTGTTGCCTGTTACAACAATCTGTGTAAGCTGTGGGAGTAGTCAAAGCACCCCTAAAGGGTAACTACCTACTGGTCAGCACTGTCCTCTGCAGATGGAACCTCCAGCTGCAGGGTGGGCCCATGATCTGGCAATTCTTTGTACATACAAGTGGAGTTTTGCCCATTACCTGTTTAAAGGACCCCAATCTCTTAGAAGGAATGTAAAGCATTAGCCCCTTGGCCACAAGCTGGTCAGAAATGCATTGGCCTCATCAGTCTTGCCAGCCATCTGTGTGAAACTGTCTTAGCAGGAGCTGAGCATGTCTGAACACAGTTTGGACATTTTTGTGCTAGGAATTGTCTCATCTAGTCAAGAGGCAGTGTAATGGAAGGGTTCCCGCTAAGTGAAGTAGAAGGTGTGATCCTATGCCTGTTATAGGTCTTTTCCTACCCCTGTGGAACACACAGAGTTAATTTCTGGATGTCTTCTTTCTCAGATTAAAGATGCCAGTAGCTAAGGAAAGAAAAGTGATTTACCTTCAAATAGTTCAGCTGACCTTACACATTTATCACTTTACAGGATTTCATTTTTCAATGGAGTCTATTGTTTCAATGCCATTACCTCCACTTTTAGCAAAGACAATTACAGGGCATTTATTTAGACACCAGAGACACATTGCTTAGATTTTTACATTCTTTTCACCCAAAATAGTTCTGTCACAAAACAGTTGTTTGTCTCAAGCAAATATTTTTTCTCTCAAAGTTTTACTTAGAAATGCTTAAATGTCTTTTTATTTGCACAAGACAAAGACCTTTTTTACTACCTGTGACAAGTGAAGAACAATTTGAGGTAATACACTGACAGGACATGGATTACTTAGCTAATGTCATACCATTGTATGGACAGATTTTATCTGAATGTTGTGGTTTGTTGGTTTTTGAGGGGGTTTTTTTCTTCTCTTAGTTGAGCTAAAAGTTATCTTTCTAACAGACTGCTCTTGTAAAAATAGTGAGTTAATAATATCCTACTTACAACTACCTTGCAACAATGAAAAACTCAGTTATTTTTGATTTTTAAAAGATTATTATTTAACATAAAGAATATTATTCATTCTTTAAATAAAGATTATTATTTAAAAATATTGTTATTTTAAAAAATTTCCACCAGCCATGTGATAATTGGTGAATGCATATGATCACCTAAATAATTTGAAGATTAAAAAATCCCCACTTTTTTGTTTGTTTTTAATTTACAAAGTGGCATGTTTCCATGTGCAGAATCAGAGCCTCTGTGCTCCTGACATGTTCACAGTCAACCATTGCAGTTTATGGCAAGGTTTCTGTGTTCATTCCCTCTGCCCCTCTTGGCTATGGCCAGCTAGCTGTGGTGATGCTCTGTTCAGACATAATGTTTGGTTAAAAGCTGTTTCTTAAATACATTTGTAAAAGGCCACACATGCTGGAAGTGTGCCAGGACATTAGTCTGTAGAAATCATGGGGACAATGATCAATTTTTCTTGTGGACCTGAATCCACACTTTGGAGTGTTTTATGCTTCCAGCTGAAAAGTGCTCACCATGGAATAGCGTACACCTGTGATTTGTCTGGTTCACTTTTCTGATCCAATGTAAATACCTGCAGGAGTGATGCTGAAGGACAAGGAGAGAGCTGTAACACCCAAGAGATCATGGGATGAGAAAACAGAAATGCCATTGCACTATCCCCATCCAGGTATCACATCTCTATCCAGTCCTGGTCGCAGGAAACTCCTTTTGAAGATGGAAAGTTTTCACTACTGAAGAGACTATAAACTCAGTTTATTTTAATATACAAAGTTGGGAAGCTTTATTTTTTATTATTTTTGATGCTAACTCAGTAATAAAACATCCTTTGCAAAATGGTGCCCTAGACTCTTTTGTTGAGTCAAGTTTAATAAACTGACATTCCAAGATGCCCAAGGCATTTGGAGAAATGACTACTGCACAGAGATGACACAAAGAAGTGTCAGTTTCTCTTATTTTAGTTATAATTAAATCCATGTACTGCCCTTTAATGAAATCTGCCCTTTTGTGCACATTTTCAGTGCTTCAGTAGCATTACGAAACAATGATCTAAGGAAAATACAGCAATAGGTCATAAAATTGCCTTAGTCCAAAAAGGCAAAGTAGTTATCCAGGAAACGAGAAGATAAACATAAAATCTAACGATTGGGCTCCACGCTCTTGTGAGATGGTGTATGCTCCAGCAGAAGGAAAAGCAGCAGACTGAACAGAAAAAAAAAGAACTGCTGTTTTTGTTTTGCAACTTTGGAAAGCCCCCAAGCTTTAGCTGAGCCCCTCCAAAGCTCTAGCTTTGTTAAAAATAGGAGGCAGACTAGGACCGCAAATCTGTAAATCTTACTATAAACTGAGATCTGAAAATCACCTACTGAATTTGATCAAAAATACATTCCAACAAGGATACATTCTCAGGGAGAATAATGGGATCCAGACCAAATTAATTTTCTCTCTCTTGTGAGTCAGGACTGTGTTAACATCACCTCAAATAACACTGAATGTGAATCACATTGATCTGAACAACTTCCACTTAATATCAGCCCTGGCATGCGTGATGTTACAGATCCTGGTGACCCCACCCTCAGCGTACCTTCAGTCTAAACTCATTAAAAAATATATATATTTATACGGGGGTTTACTTTTTTTTCCTTTAGTTGCATTTGAAGCTTATGCACCACAGAAGATTTTCATATATATCAATACTTTTATTATATTTACCAAGACACTTCATGGTTTTCTTGGGGCTCTGTTGGCTATTTCTGCAAGGAAGAAAGCTAATTCCATCAGTCACTGATTACAGGAGTATTTCTTCATTGCTATCTTGTGGTTTACAGGGGTTCTTCACACATCCCTGTTGTCCTGAACGCTGGAGGAGTCAAACAGGAGGAATCCGGTCTCCTTCACAATGCCAAGCAGCTCTTCCCAAAACGAACCTGATAAAGCTCTCACGCAACAGTGTTTCTTTTGCTGTCTCCTAATTCTCCATGGACTTTGAAGCTGCCCTCACCAGTCTCAGCAGAAGACAGTACTTCAGTTTGGCTCTGTCCTTCAGCAGTGGCTCCATTTCTGAAGCTATTAAGCAATAATAGTTTTCAACTCAGAGCATCATATGCAGCATAATCACATACATCTGCAAATCCCAGACAAAGAAATACCTATTCAGAGCTGTTAATGTTATGTGTAATCCAGAATTCTTAATCACACCTTGAAATCCAGCATTGTGCATCCCCAGATTAAGTGAGACATTTATACTACAGGCCAACTGACTCTCGTGTATTCAGCACCTCCTGAACACCTTTGTGCTCAGCACCTCTCTTCCATCTGTTCACATGGTAATATATTACAGAATAAAAATGCTTACTATTTTAGCATACACTGGATTTGGCTACCTTAGTTCTCACAGGGCTCAAAAATTAGAAAACGCTTCAAAAATGAATTAAAATATTTAATTTTGGACAATCTTTCTTTAATGACTTATAGATTATTTTTCAAATCACTGCAAAATCCCTCCAGAGTACAAGAAGCTAATGTGAAATGAATGTTCCATTGAAAGTACAATCACAACTACTAAAAGTAAGGCATGAAAGAGCGTGTCAGAAAGATCAATCAGTGTATGATTGAAATAAAACAGAAAGAAATCTTCCTTTTACAATGTGAGGGGAAATGATAGACATAAAATGAAAATGTCTCCATATTGACTGTGCTAAACAGAAACTAAAGCTCTAGAACTGTAATAATAATAATATTGTCAAAATAATACTAAGGACTTAAGGTGCTGAAAAGGGCTTAGCAAGGATACATCATTATCTAGAAACATTCCAACATCATGAAAATTACCAGGAACAAAGAATGTAATTTGAACAATCGTAGTGTAACTGTGGTAGTAATTTTTAAATTTTTTAGGTAGAGAAAAGTAGTTGGGTAAATCAAACAAGCCATATTTCAGAGACAAGTTCTGTATAAAGGAGTCAGCAAGGCAAAAATGGCAACAGTCACTGCCTTTGGGCACAGATACAGAAGTCCAAAATAAGACAACATGTAGTGCAGAATCCTGCTGAATAAATGCTCAAGAAGGAGGTATTAGATTTGACTTAGGTCAAACCTTCCCCAGCTGTAGGCACACTGAAGCAGACTGAGGCAGACTGAAGCTGGACCTTCCATGAAATGAACATGCACTGTAAGGAATGTGAATCCAGCTGATTGTGTTTGCCAGGTTACTAAGCATTTTTAATGTGCTGTATGCAGTGAATCAGCAAAACAATGCAAGCCCAGAAGACCCAGGAAAATGCAAATGATACTGGTAGGAAGTATCTACAAAATAAAAAAAGTGCAATCTATGGAAACTTAATCGTGAAAAGCTTTATCCAACGTATGGTTTTCCATGAAAAGGGCACCATCAAAATGTCTCTAAAGATTTTTAGCTGATATTTAACTTGACTCCATACAAAGAAAGGCAAAACAAAGAGAGGGTAACCTTATAAAAAATATCCTGATCCAACACTACCGTTTTCCTGCAGTCAAGGACAAGATGGCTCAGAAACATTCATCTACTGGCATCACTTTGGCATTTCTCCCAGAACTTTCAGGGTCTACTTGGCAGAAAATATGTAGCTGAATAATTTTAGTGTACTCTACATCTTTTATCCCATGCATCAGAGTCATCTTCTTAAACTCTGCTTAAGCTGAAGGTATGTAACCATCAGCAACCTCTGTATTTCAGCTTCCTTGGTGATGAGAAGGAATCACTGACAGCCTCTCAGGCTATTGCTTGACACAGCAGCCTAAGCCAAGTGGTAGATAGCCTCAATCATGCATGTGTGGGAGCAAAGAAGAGGGGATACACATATGTCAGAGCAGAGGCAGCAATCCTGATCACTTGGCGCTGACAATCAGTTCTAGAGAGGTTTATTATCAATACAAATGCTACCAAGAATACAGAGACCTCCAGCTCTGGGATACAGATCAGTATCAGCATTACCAGTACATCAAAGTCCATCACCCCAAATGAATGTACTGATTTTAGAGTGGTCCAGCTCAGGTGATGTGCATTTTCCACCATGACATCCTCCTCAAGAACAAAACTGAGTGTTGGATCAGAACTTCCTCCCGTGCACCACAGCCAAGGTTTATAAAACGGCATCTCAGCAGCTTCTACTTCTCTGAATTTTAATTTCCTCATCTTTCCATAAAGCATGCTTAGGGGTTAAGTGACTTGATGTATTCAATTGAGAAGGTCTTGTTTCTCAAAATGGCTTTAGCACAGAAAATCCTTGTGTGACTCCTGAGACGTGTCAATCACATCATGGCCAGTACCTGAGGCACACAGACTATCTCCAGAACGAGCCTACAGGAAAGTCAAGTGGCTGCTTTCTCAGAAGATGCCTGTATGGTAACTGAAGTAGGTTTCAAACTGCATTTGAACCCCATTGTGCCCTCTTCTGTGATTAAATACTACAATTAAAAAAAATAACAGTCATACAATTAAAAAAATAAGGTAATGGTCACAAAAAGAAAATATCAAATTTTGGAAAAGAGGAAACAGAGGAAAGAAAGAGGAAACTGAGCAAAGCACCTAAAGGAAATGTTCTGAGAAAGTCAATAGCCCCATATAGACCATGCTTAAGCAAAAATCTCAGAGCTGAAAAAAGGCCCCTTTGCAGACCTCATCAGTAGGTAAATAAAATGTCAATTCTCCTCTTTTCCATAGTACTTTGGAAGGTCTAATCATCAGTATAAGAACAACAGAATCATATTATTATTTAATATACACAAATTATTTTAAGAACTGATGGATTATTACATATATTAGGTGTAATCCACAAGCCACAGGCCAGTCATGGTTAATTGATTGACAAGGTTTATTTCCATATTTCACTGTTCAGACTGTTATAGAGGGTTTGCATGTTTTTATTTCTTTCCACACCTTTCCACCTCCTCACTGCCAATTTAGGAGCTGTTAGTCTCAGTTCATAGTAATTGTGAAAAAATAAAATTCCATCTGTTTCTGTCAGGAAAAGAAAAGATAAGGAAGATTCAACAGAAAATTCCACTTGCTAGACATCCTTTGCTGCTACAAAGGGATGCCTTGCACAAAGTACCCAGCACTTAGCATATAAACTGTGTTTCAAGTATGTCCTTAAGTTCAGCACTTCCAAGAATATTGTGCTAAGCACTGTTCTTCCAGTGTTCATCTAAATCCATAAATATAACTCCCATGTGCAAACAGTGCCATGCAGAACTATTTAACTACTAAGCAGTCTGAAGCCCATTTTTTCCCTCACAGGGTTTTCAGTTCCAGAAATATTTCTAATAGGAATGTGTAGGAACTCATGCCAGAATTGTAGAGCATAATAGCAAAATTCAGGCTTCTGTCTTTGCAATCTGTCTTTGCAGAAGCTTTGGAATGGCTTAAAGGTGAACAAATAACGAGGAAGAGAGACTAGAGAGAAGGGGAAGGAGACCTGCATGCTCAGACAAAAGCAGAGATAGATTTAGGAGAAAAAGCCATTAAAAGTTAAATGATCTACAAAGAGTAAAGCCTTGAAATTAATTTTCACTGGATATCAAATAGGAGATTTAAGAGCAGTATGTTAGAAGAGGCTCCTTTCATGAAAATGGAAATAGCAGCAAGCTGTAAGTGTTGCATGCTGAGAGACCAGATAATAAATGCAGAAGAGAGAACTGTCAAACTGTCCCATTGGTATTTTCAGGTCTTTTTTAAACCACAGTAATCTCAATCAAACAATATTTTGCAGCTACATTATGCTTTTTTTCCTACCTCACATGCATATACTGATGGGGTTTATTCTGTTTGGAGGTATCCCCTCAGGGAGGATCTTCCAATTAAAAGGACAAAATGTTATCTGCTTCAGAAGGATGGAGGTGCAGGTGTGAATCCCATTTTCCTCCTGATCCAGAGACCTGCAACCATTTCTGCCAGTGGCAGGAGGATTAGATCCCGTAATACATAAGCCCTTTCTTCCCTGGAAGAAAGAGGTGGAAATATCTCAGCAAAGCTACAGATGCCAAAGCTTCATCAGCAAACAAGGCAGATATTCCCTACAAGCAGCTGTACATAAAATAAGTCACTAGTTGTGATGAACTGAAATATTGTTAATGTCTTAAAAATTGTATCATAGAAAGCCTTTCTGTCAAGGAAACAACTGCCTGCCTGCAACCACCAAAGCACCCCCCTTCCCCAATATGCTTCCTGACTGGAATTTGGACCATGACTGGGACCTTGAGATAAGACTATTGTCTAATCACCACAGGCCTGAGGAGAAGTAAACACTGTTCAGGAAAGAAGAATGTATCTGTGTCATCACTGTAGCTGAGCTTGGTGGGTGGCAGGTGAGAAGGGTTTTGGGTTGTGATGGTGAAATCTCTCCACACCAAACAGACCTAACCCCTCCACTCTGGGAAGACCACNCCTCCTGATCCAGAGACCTGCAACCATTTCTGCCAGTGGCAGGAGGATTAGATCCCGTAATACATAAGCCCTTTCTTCCCTGGAAGAAAGAGGTGGAAATATCTCAGCAAAGCTACAGATGCCAAAGCTTCATCAGCAAACAAGGCAGATATTCCCTACAAGCAGCTGTACATAAAATAAGTCACTAGTTGTGATGAACTGAAATATTGTTAATGTCTTAAAAATTGTATCATAGAAAGCCTTTCTGTCAAGGAAACAACTGCCTGCCTGCAACCACCAAAGCACCCCCCTTCCCCAATATGCTTCCTGACTGGAATTTGGACCATGACTGGGACCTTGAGATAAGACTATTGTCTAATCACCACAGGCCTGAGGAGAAGTAAACACTGTTCAGGAAAGAAGAATGTATCTGTGTCATCACTGTAGCTGAGCTTGGTGGGTGGCAGGTGAGAAGGGGTTTGGGTTGTGATGGTGAAATCTCTCCACACCAAACAGACCTAACCCCTCCACTCTGGGAAGACCACATATACATGGGACATTCACGTGAGAGACAGCTGAGAAGGGGACACAAACCATCAAAGACCCCTAAAGGACCCCCCCCGACTCAGTCCTGAGACCTTCCACCACCAAAGGACTGCACACGTTTCAAGTGCAAAAAATCCAGAGCAAGTTGCAAGAGACTAAAATGCTCCCCCCCACGCCCACCGCTGCCNTAAAACGCCCCCCCCCACGCCCCCCGCTGCCACCAGGGGAGGGGCCTGGCATCTCCTGAACGTATATTAATCACTTGGACTCTATGTTTTTGGGAAACCCTCACCACCAAGAAGACCAGAAGAACAGAACCCCAAAGGACACTGCTGGGTTCCATTGAATGGTGATACTTTTTCTATTAATCTCTGTCACTCTCTTCTCTTCCTTCCTCTCCCTCTACCCCACTTTTCCTATTTCTTTCTATCTCTCTGTCTCACATTTACTGTTAAATAAAATCCATACTATTGACTTTGGCATGTGGTCTTGTTTGCACCTTAGTTTGGGCAGAGGCATTTCTAATTTTAATAACCAGATCATAACCGTTGTCAATAAAAGCAGGGATTCTGTTTCGTTTCCAGTATAAAAGAGTGCTTGCTGGCAAGAGGAGAGCGTAAGGAAAACATATAATCAAATACTTTCTACCTAAATGTAATAAAAATACATGCAGTTCACCTTAATAGCAGGAGTGACAACTCTCTTTATCCTTTCTACCTCTTCCCACCTGCTGCAGCACACAGATTGCAGCCAGCTCTGTCTGAAGAATTTGTATGTTTGCCAGCCCCCTAAATTCTAATCTTTCCCCTCCAACGAGAAACAACATCCCTTCACTTCCACTCTCAAATGAAGAACAAACTAAAACTAAACCCAGTCTTTCAAGAACTAAATATTTGCATACAAAACAGGTCACAGAATACATTAGTTAGGTATGTGTTTAAAGTCCGGAAACATTGTGATGATGGGTGATGAATAACAATCAGATAATAATAGCTCTGAAATACACAAATGGAAAAATATGAAACGCCTCGGTATTTAAAAATATATTAAATCTCTGATGCTTGTCTTATGTTTAAGAGAGACGAATGCTACTTTCCCAAGAATTTTTTTGCTTTCCTTCAGTAGATGTCACTGCAGTACAGGATAACTAGTTCCAACACAGTTTTGGAGAAAAGGATTTTGGTTTCACCAGGTAGTGGTCCATAATGAAGAGCTGGAGCCTTATGTTTTCAGATTTTCAGCAGCACTGACTATCAGACATCACATCTAGATTTTTTTCTTATGCTTTTTATTCTTGGTTGGGGACCAAACACAAGAAACTATTTGCTGTCGTGGCTGGATGCAGCTGAAATTACATCTGGGACAGCCGTCATTCTGAACCAAAACCAGGTTTCCTGTGCTTCATTCCTTTTGCCTCTGAGGATTCCAATCACAACCTTCTTTCTAATGCAGCTTCCAGTCAAGTCTTTAATCTCACGTGTGCATTATTCTGATCAAGACTTGAACTCTCTCTGCATTCCTTGCTATAATGTAAAAGCAAAATCTCTACCAGATTAGTTTTAAATTTTTCTGGTGTAATGTATTGCCCTTTTACAATGCGTTAGCTTCTTGTATAAGTAAAACAAAATGTTATTTTCTAGCCAGCATCAAGGGGTTTTACTCAAAACAAGCAATCTGCAGACATTAGCCTACAATGAAAATATATGCAATATGTTTACTAAATTGAAAAAAATCCATTTAAAAATATTCCTAGAAATGCTTGTGCGTCGAACACAGAAGGATTGAAGCTAAAAATGGAAAATAACAGAATGTATGTGAGAAGCAGTATCGGAAACTGAGGAGGATTTTACAAGATTAAAAACATACTTTCAGCAAGCTCATGTACAGTTAAAGAAATGCGGTTGCTAACAGAGTCATCAGAATTTAGTCAGAGCACACAAACTCCTCCTTCTCTTAGTCATTCCTAGAAAACAAATCAGAACCGCAGTCTGCGACGGCTTCCCGAGCCTAACGACTAAATCCCTTTTCAAAAACAGGAAGGAGAAAGCTTATCTCGGAAACGGGCTTTGTAGCTTCAGGCTCTTTTGTAGACATTTTGCTGAAATACTAGCGCTGTCGAGAGCACCACGGTGAGCACGCAAGGTTTGAGACCAGCACACCTTTCCCCAGTACAGGTGAGAGCGGAACCCCTTCACCTGAAGAGCCCCAGCTGAGTTACTACAAGGACTGAGCGGTGAATTCGAGCAAGATGGATCCCGTCCCAAAGCTTTGCATGTAAAAACACACACTTTGAATTCACAGAAGCCAAAGCTGCCTGCCGGGAACACTAGGAGGAAGTGGCTCAGCCAGTGGGTGTTCCGTGCTCACGCGGGGAAGCTCCTTTGATCTCTGGGCACGATTTTACGGAGTGCTCTCTGCAGAACCCAAACTCCAGGTGACAGCAAGGCCCATGTCCAGGGGAAAAAAGGTATCCGCTTTCAAACACAGCTCACAGTGAAGGACTTTTTTACAGCTGCTGCTATTTGGAGAAGCAGCTGGAGAAACAGGAGAGTCCATAAGAAAGAAATACTTTATCACACCATTTTCAAGCAGCAGAGTCCTCCAGGGCAGACTGCTGAGAAACCTGATCTCAGCCATTTAGGTTGAATTCAAGCTGAAGTCCATATTGTGCATTAGTATGGCCACCATCCAAACAGACTTGCCAAATGCGTTGAAACAGAAAGATCTAAACTTGTTTAGGAATGGCACTATTAACATTTATTCCTTCTCTCAGCCAAATTAATCACCTGATCCTTTATTAAATATAGTTTCTATCAGCCTTTCCACCAGCCTAATGAAAACATTGAAGAGGAGAGTGTAGCGATCCATAGTTCATTTCCCTCTGCTCTCTCCAGGGAAAGCCCACACATCTGAGCAACTATTTGCAGATGATGTCTGGAAAGAAAATAGAAAAATATTTTGAGGAACTTTGCTTTAAGGCTAATTTCTACTAAGATGGCTAAACAGAATTTAGGACCATTCTTTTCAGCATCCAAGTTTGAAAATTTTGTCTTGTCTTATGCTACATCTTCCTTTTTTTACTGCTTCTACCTGTCTCGTTTCACAGCTCCAAATTTCAAACTCACACCTTTCTTTCCTCCCACTCCCTTTGTCTCTGTAAAAAAACCCCTGTCATCCATTACTTCTTCATATGTCATTCCCTTCAGCTTCACCAAGTCCTGGATCCTTTTGTTTCTCTTCCTTCTCTTTTCCATTCACTTCTACCCCCAGGCTTTGCTTCATGGTAGTCACACTGGGTTTCTGCTCTTTCACTGCCCATGCTCCTCTCTGGCTACATCCCTTACATTCTTTCTCCATTCTTAGGAGCATTAAATATGATCCTTCTCACTTCCACCTATCGTTTTCTTTCTGTCTGTTTTCCATGTAGCAGTTCTCTTCAGCCTTGTCCTTTGATTTCAATCCAAGGCATTATTTTATTTTCACTGTATCCCATATAAGTCTTTGCTGATTCACCCAATCCCTTTGCTGAAGAGTCCCACATTTTCATTAAGTGTTCAGTCAGCATTACTTCTTCTGCTCAGCCTATACCAAAGCTTACTGTCTTGCACTGGTTCATCAAGCCATAATCTTGAATCTCTGGTGCTGTGTTCCCCCCTTTTAAACAATAATCATATACCTTGCAGCCTCCTAGTTGAGGTCATCTTCTCCCTCATGCCTTATCAGTCAATCTTTCCACAATTTCCAGATGATCAGTAATTCTTAGTATTTGTCTCCCCTCTCTTTTCCCACATTTCTTCTCTCCTTTATCTTCCTATCTCAAGGACTGTTGTTAATTTTCTACCTGCTTCTCTTCATCCCTTTTCCCCACTAAAAGTTTGTTTTATCCATCTTCATTTCTTCCGGTTTCTTAGTTAAATAATTCTCCAGTTGGAGAACATCTGTCATCTCAAGTAGGTTTTTTGCTACTCTGTATTATCCTCCCTTTTACTCTTCTCCTGCATCTCCCTCCCTCTGCACATTGGGATGTCACCAATGTCTTCTACACGAAGACATCTGCTTTTCATCACTTCCCTTTCTGTAACTCCTTTCCTTCTTCATGTCACATTTTAAGAGTTTCTCATTTCCAACTCCTCCATTTGCCTCAGTTCTTCCATCCTGACCAAACTGTACTTCACTCCTCCTTCAGTTCTCCTGCTCCCACCAAAAACATTCTTTTTCTGATCCCCTTTTCTCACCAGCTACAGACTGCTCTGCTTCTCTTTCTCATCTCCAAGCTCATCAAACTTACCTCTTCTCCAGTTTCATCCCAGAACCTCTGTAAACTAGCCTTCTCCCCAGGGACACAACACAAGGTGCTCTTACCTTTGTCTCTTACTGGTTTTGAACTGAACCAAAGGTGAAAAATAATAATGCATCACTGAAACCTTGTCCTCCTTAAGTTTCCATGACTGTCTTTCTTTTTTTGTTTTCTTTTCCCTCTGTGCATGTATCCATTACCATGTCATGCCATGCAGAGTTGTTTTAAGACCCACCTCCAGCATTTATGACAATCTAATCCTATGACGATTCAGTTATTATTTTGAATATTCATCTCTTCACTGCAGATCTGTCTGTTTTTATTCAAAGAAAAGTCTCAAAAAATCTGGCTCAGATTTATTCTCCAGGGACATGACCCCAGGAACAGTGTGTTTAAAACAGCACTTTCACTTGCATCTCCTTCACAGTCATCATGACAAATCATATCTAGCCTGCCACTTATTTGCACCTTCCACCTCCATGTTTTTTCTCATAGCCAAATTATGCTGTAATCCTAACAAGACTTTTTTCTAACATTTCTAGTAGAAGGCTTTTTGCATTTATCTGCATACTTAAAACTCATCCAGATTTTCATTACACCACACATTTATTGCTGCAACATCTGTTTTCTTACCCTTGCCATGGACTACCTTAATAATTAATTGTCGTTCAGGGAGATGGTAAGTTCTAAATCTTCCTCTCTTACAACCCTCTTTCTGTTCTTCCCATCTTTACAACATCAGGATATGCTGTCTTCATTTTCAAGTCTATTTGCAATTTATCCCCACTATATCATCTCTCAGGCTCCTACATCCACCCTACCTGGGTGGATATAAATAGGTATAATTTGTTTGTTAAAATTCCAGGTATGCACCTCCGTGTTTCCTCCCATACGCTTCCACATGCTCTTCCTGAGTTTCTCATAAATATCAACAAAGCCACTGTTGTATTTTTCTCAAAAATCTCTATATGAGGTTCAGCTATGCCACGATGCTCCAAATTTGGGTAAGTCTAGCCAACTGTCTGTGTGTGTGTGAACTATCTCATCCTTTCCCAATACACTCTCACTGCTATCTCTTGAATTATAAGGTTGTGGGGGGACAGGGGTCATCCTATTACTTTGTGATTATATGACACCTGATCCACCTGAATAGGAATTCTGCCCAAGAGCAAGACTCTTTTTAAGAACAATTGTAATGATAATATGTTACAAGAAGCAGAAATTGTAACATCTCAACTGTGTTGATATTTTTGTCCAACCCCTCTTTCTCTGCTATATTTAAATTCAGATTTTAGAACATCATCTTCTGCATGTCAGGCTGCAGAAACACATACACATCTTTTCCCTTAGTAAAAATACATTGAAAGCAAGTTATATTTTTGATTTAAATGAAGATTACATTTAGTGGGACGTCAGCCTAGATGCAATATTTCATATATTACATAAAGGTTTTGGATTCTGTATACAGACACTAAATGTAGTGGGATGAGCTCAGTTAGGCTTGGCTTAGTAAAACAGTTAACGAATTCTATTTCTTCCAGAAAGGAAGGGTGATTCTTCTTTCATATTGAAACATCTCTTAAAGATTAGGTCAAAAGAGCCCCAAGTGAGGGATATTGCTGGGGTATCCCTTGGTTACAACAGTAACCAAGCAGTTTAAATGCAGCCAAGAGAGAAAGGAGTAAAAAGGAGAAGTCAGACAGTGAAGGAAAGTGGAGTATTTAAATATAATGAAAGAGGTATGCTTTGGGAAACTGTTCAGGGAAAGTTACAAATGTTCTGAAAACAAAACTGATTTTAAGAAGATAATCACTAGAAAAAGATGTGAGCTATCCCATCTAATCTGTTCTCATTCTGACATCATTGCTAAGGACACCAAAGCTCCAAGGGGGAAAAATAGGTGTAAAACAATGTGATGTGTGAGACTATAATGATATATGTCAGTACCATTATTCTGACAGGACTTGCCCCCAAGAGCTTAACACACAGACTACTGCAGCAGAAAGCCACCCTGCAATCATGTCATCTTACCCCCTGTCTCATTCCAACCAAATGCTGACATAAAACTATAAATTATGCTCAAGGATGAAATACCTCATTGGCACTCTGAAGGTGCCTATTACACACAGTAAGAGATATTAGGATGAATGAAATCCATTAACCATAGCTGGTCATTACTATTGAAATAAAGATGTATGGCTCTTTGGAATATCAAATTGTCTAAATTACTGTAGCCTGGAAAGAAATATTTTTTAACTTTATTCTGTGTATTATTTTCATGTCATAGAGATGTAATAAAAACACACGTATTTTAGATTCACAAAAGAACAGCAAAAGTGTTTTTACTTTGCTTAAAAGTCAACTTACTTCATTAGAAAATACAATGCAAACTATGGCTTGCACACATAGGTCATTTTCATCAGGTATCAGCACTGTCATAAGTAAAATAAATTACAATAACAAGTGGACCAAGTTCAGAATATCTAAACAAATTAAATGTCAACAACTCAATTATTCGTCTTTGCTTCTGCAAGTCAAAACAGTCACATCCTGATCTAGCAGGTTATAATTAGGCTGAGTCCTGGCTCTGTGAAAGCAGTATGTGTATCTTGCCATGTACTCACATAAGTTTAGGAAGCCAGCAGAAAAGGCAGTGGTAATGCTAAGATGGAATACAGCAGGTAGTTAAGCAGCACTGAAAACCCATTTTTAAACTAAGAGGCAGAGAGTAGGTAAGCTCTACATCGCGGGTACTTTTCATAGCTTAAACAAGTCTTATTTTAAATAAGACAGTAAAACTATTTCTTATGGGCCAAGCACTATTTCTTCTGTTACTTTCCTGCTCTTGGAAGGGCTCTGTTTGGTTAGAAGTGCTGGACAGAGCAGTTTGCTGTTCTGTAGTGGGGATGTGCAGAAAACCCTCATCTTTATTGGCACATACCCCCACCCCCAAACACCACTACCAGGGATACCTTGTGGAGTGAACCACTTGCTGTTTTGGTGAAGGACAATTGCATCACCCCCCAAAATGGATTAAGAGAGTATTGGTTTGTAGCCCTTGCATGGAAATGATTGCACAGGAAGGAATAAAGCCTTAACTCTTTGATCATGAGTCCAATCTTCAAAATGAAATGATCCCATGTAAGAGCAATACTTGCAAATTACACATTTTTAAAGATATATTTTAGGAAAAGTTTTGTAGAAGGATGTCAGGGCACTTATAGCAGACTCTACCACCTGAGAATTGTGACTGTTGGCCTTTATTGCATGTATAAATATGCAACACTGTATAGGAAATTCACAATATAATTATTTTTAAATTACTGATTGCTCAACTGAGGGCTTGGTTCTTTTGGGAAAGCAGCAGCCACTTTGTAGAGAATAATAATAAAACCAGCATTGTTCCCTTTTGTTACATTGTTTTCTCTCAAGACCCTAGGAAACAAAAAATATCTATTGACTATTTCACGGTTTTTGTTTCTTCTGTATGTAATGAAATACTATTGCAAGGAACAAGAGATGAATAATCTGCTTCTATCCATGTGCCAATTTCTGCGCTTTTCAGCTAAGCAAAACTCCCATTGATTTTTGCCTGTTTAAAGACTCTCCTAAAATGCCACGATGGTACCTTGCCCCTTGTTGCACATTTACACCTCACTAAACTGCATGGATAATGCTCCTCACTCAATATCCTCTTGCCATCCACTTTCACTGATGTTCACATCAAACTTATGCCTACTTGGCTCTTGGTGTCAGTGGTTAATAGGATGCAGTGGGTGAGCAGCTCTTTCCTTCCAGGCCATACGACACTGGTTGGCCACCAAACCCGTGGGCCCAGCTGCTGTGGTGACTCACGGGCACCCCCAGAGCTGAGTGTGTAGGACTTGGCACTTCACACCATTTCTGGCAGAACAGACCAGAGTGCTCCGGTCTGCACTGGAGGGCCAGCCTGACACCAAGCCAGCCAGTTGTGGGACCCAAAAAGGAAGACAACACAATCTGGCTGCTGCCTTCAAGTGTTTGTCTCTGGTCCTGATCACTTCACAATCCCCTTAGGAGTCCCTGGGAAAAAACACGTAGGTGGCCCTTGGGAACGTTGGGTGTTTTCCCTCTCTTCATAAGAAAAATGTCTAAAGGAGGTATTTTGTTATGAAGGAGACCTGCTGCTTATTTGTATTCAGTCATATATGCTTGTTTCATCTGGTAATTCATATTTTTTGCAATATTTTCTTTTAGTGACTTGGTGGAGTCTAGACCAGCTTCCCAAAACAAAATCTGTTACAGACCATGATGCAAGTGTCAGAAAAAAACAGCTTGGCCTCCACATCCATGCCTGATTTGAAGGGTTCAGATTAGAAAATTCCATCTTTATAGTTGAGTGAAATTAGCCCTAAACTTTTGGACACAGTAAACAAATATCTGTTGTATTCTAACATTTTTGTTACAACCACAGGGTGAGGGCAAAAAATATTATGATGAATACAGAAGTAACCTAGAAGACAAGTGAGTTATGATGTTTGATTTCAAGCATGTTAAATTTTGGACTGCTCTCCTTAGTAAAGCAAAGGTCAAGATTAAAGTTTATAATAAAACATTCTATCTTATCTACTAAATAACAAATTTCTCTCACACACCCCCTCCAAAAGAAGACACAGTAAAAAGACTGTGTAGAAAGAGTAACTATGTTACCTTAGTGCATGAAAATGGTTACCTATGAGAAGCACTGTAGGAAAGGGAATTTTTTGTGTATATTATAGCAAAAAATCTCTCAGCTCTGATTTTGCCACCACAGTGTTTCTCACAAAAATTTTGCCTTCTCACAAAAATTCAACATGTGCTACATTGCTTACAATCTGGCCTCATATTAAAATGACAAGATACACCAATACAAAAAAAATCGTTTTAATTGCTAACATATGTTATCAGAAGTTAATTCAGTTATTTCTAAGCATTAAAGCATTACCCAGCCATTTATCTTAATTTTCAACTTGTAGCACCACTGCCTTCTATCCTGGAATCAGCTGCAGGTATAGTGGGATAATTAGGGACCACAAAAGCCATTGGCAATATCTGAAAGAGCAACACTGGTAGCACATTTTTTACCCCTTAGACAACAGCGTCACAACTTGACTTGAACTGCAGTTCAAGTTATCCTTGTAGCTGTAGATGATGTGATGCACTCCTGACACAAGAATATGGGAAGATCCACATACAAACTGGAAGTTTGGGCAGACTTTTAAGCATCAAAGTTTTTAAGCATCAGTTTGACTGCCTGCTGTGAACCATGAATCAGATCTTTCAGATGTTACATTAGAAACCCTCTGGGACCTTCCTTCTGAACTACAAAGCTCCAAATCTTCAACTACACTGGCAAGCACCAAGGTCTAACAGAAGACCTGTGGAGTGCAACAGTTGGTGCTGAAAGCCTGATCTTCAAGCTGTACACAGTTCAAGGATTCCTACTGTTTGACTAGTTCAGTTTGAGTCCCACTCAGTGCTCATTTGTGGCTGGAATGCATTAGTTTAGCTTCATACAAAAGGGATCTACTTCACGCACTCCAACACCACTCTACACTCTGAATTACAGCACTGTTAGCAGAGATGATGACAGCATTTACTTCAAAAGTGCATCCCTGATCCAAACTAAAACACTTCAGTGCCCCAAGGCTCATGAAGCAGTCTGTGTGGAACAACAAATGAAAATGAGATTCTTGATTTTTATGCACTGCAATGCCTTAAATTCTGTTATCTGTCTGTGCAGATTTTTCTAAGGGTCATATCCTTACAGAAAAAACCATACTTTTGGTTAATGTTAGATTAGCAATACTCAAGCATTGATCAGTTCTGTGGCATGTTAAGTTCAGTGGGCTTCATAATATTTTCCTAATTTAAATAACTACTTAAGTATACCGAGAAAATGGGAGCCGAGTCCAAGCATCCGTAACTCGCAGAACTACATTTTGCCGCGGTGCATCTGATATTCAATGTTTGCCTGAAAGTGGCTTTAGTTTTACACTATAATTTTGCGTGAGCAAAGCTGAAAGGTGAAAGCCTTTCAGGCACCAGCAACAGAATCTGCAAGCCCAGACTGTGGTTTTGTAAAAAATGATGGAGAAATGCTTGAGCGCTGGAGGGACTTTCGCGGTGTCAGGAGTTCCTCTGAAAAAAAAAAAAAAAGAAAAAAGAAGGGAGATACCGAATTTTTACATCCCCGCTGCCCTTCGCTCATCCAGCAAAAGCAGCGGCGGCTCCAACGGCGCTTCCCCCGCCCCCGCCCCGCGCTCGGGTGACTAACGGCCCTGCGTGCCGGGGGCGGGGACCACTTTCCATGCCAAAAAAAAGGGGAAAAAAATAAAATTAAAAAAAGCTCATGCGTTCCGCGGAATCCCCCGCACCAGACGCCCCCTCCCTGTCAGGGAGGGACACACCNAAGCAGCGGCGGCTCCAACGGCGCTCCCCCCGCCCCCGCCCCGCGCTCGGGTGACTAACGGCCCTGCGTGCCGGGGGCGGGGACCACTTTCCATGCCAAAAAAAAGGGAAAAAAATAAAATTAAAAAAAGCTCATGCGTTCCGCGGAATCCCCCGCACCAGACGCCCCCTCCCTGTCAGGGAGGGACACACCCCTCTCGGCCGTGCCCCGCCGCCGGGGC
>WEIV01026420.1:0-53649 GCA_013390005.1 Calyptomena viridis | reverse complement strand
CCGCTGCCGCCCCTCTCGGCAGGGGCAGAGCCGGCGGGCGCGGCCTCTCCGCGGTCCCGCCGGTGATGGTTCCACTGAGGTGCCCCAGGGCAGGGGGAGGCGGCCGCTCATGGGATTCCGCCCGTGGGATTCCTCCCCAGTGCCTTGTCTTGCCGTGAGCTCTTCCCTCTTCCTCCCTGATACCGTCTTCCGTCTGGCTGGAGGGGCTGACGGGTTTTTTTTTAAAGAAGATGTTCCGTGGATTTTTATGATCTGGGGGAGGGAGTGTTTCTCTATTTTGTTTTGCTTTTTAGTGGTGGTTTATTTTTTGTGGGGTTGGGGTTTTTTTCTTGTTTTTTTTTTTGTGTGTGTTTTGTTTTTTCATCAGTCGCCCTGTTGCTGGGCTCGTGCATTGTCGGTGCCACTGCGAGAAAACGTACTAGTTGTTACAAGGTAGGCAGGTGGTGATGGAGAGCATCAGAGGGGACAACACCCGGGGGAGAAGGCTGTTCCTCACCTCGAGCCGCTAGGAAGATGGGGGATGCCGGGATTCCCGTCGCTGGGCTATTCCCTGCTTATGCTCTCAGCTTTCATCTTTTATATTGGTCGATGAGCAAGGGAGATTCGGGTGGTATCCTTGAAGCATATGGAAAGGAAAAGGATTTTTTCCGGTCAGGGTTTGGTGTGTCTGCAGCAATGCCTCTTCTAGGGCTGGAAGAGCTGTAAGCTCAGCTCCTATTCCATTCTCTGTGTGAGGGCTCTGTGCTGTTGCTGAACTACTTCAGCCCTTCTCGCGGAGATCCTCCTCCTGTCTGCATCGTGCACTGCCGACCATGGCTGCGGCAGGTACATGTCTGAGGCAGCAGCAGCCTGAAACTGCCATAGTGAAATTAGTAATGATCGTGCATGTTCCTGTGTGCTGTGCTTGCGGTGAGGGGTGCTATTACCTGACTTGTACTCAGTACACTTGTCAAGATGCTAATACATTACTCACAGTTGTAATTTATGGAAGAGGCATTTATTACAAGTGCACATTTCTTTAGCAAAGCTTTGGAATGTCTCAAATAGGCTGTAAGAGAATGTAAAATAGAGGAGGGCTAGGAAAATCCATTGGCATACTGATAAATGCAGCTCGAGAATGGCCATCGGGTTCTGCAGCATTGCAGGAGAGAAGTTTAAAATTGTCCTCTTAGTTTCTTTTGTTGTCCTCGTGCCTCTCTGCCGCTTTTCAGAGAGGCGTTAAGCAGCGCCAGCTCCTAATGTAGGGAGTGATCCAGTTGTATGTTGCCAGTTGATAATGGTTCCTTGGCTAGTACAGTCTAAAATTCCCACTTCATTTTAGTGTCTATGTGTACACTTACATTGAGATCTGGGGAAAAATAATTAAGGGTGTCAAATTCTAACATGTCAGATAGTCTGTTGGGTTTGCCTAAAAAAATCCACGATCTTTAAGATTGTTCTTGTCTTAGTGTGTGTGTGTGTGCTTCCAACAGCAAAGAGATCTGCAGTTGGATTGAACAATAGAAATATTGGCCTTTTCTACTGTACAGATTTAAATACTACCTCTAGTTGTGTGGGTGTTTAAAATTTCTCTCATTTTGCTCACTTGGCAATGGGAAGGAAAATCTCCCCCATTGTACTTCTGACAAGATGCTCTTCAAGGAGAGAGCTGTCTGCCTCAAAAAGCCTCTGCACTGAATAATTCTCAGGAGTATGGCCTTGTTTGTCAGTATTTACCTAAAACTGTAGTATTTAGGTATCAAATCTCTGTTGCCTTGATTTAGCTCCTTAGATTTTTCTAGTGTGCAGAATAACTGGATGATATATTACGATGGGTGAAAGACCATATTTTATAGGAACAGGGAGAAGTTTAAAGCTCTAGAAATCAAGCATTGCAAGGAGCAAATGCTATTATACTACATTCTGGAACTAGATCTTTTGAATTAATTTCAGGCAGTGCTTAGACCTGTTAAGAGCAGTTATCATTGTTCAAAAATACACATGTAAAAGATGTTTGCATTATGCCTGGTTTTTAACTTAATGTTGACAATTTTAATGAATCTGATATATAATCCGTAGTTTTTTTATGTTGAAGATTTTTTTTCATATTTTAGATTTCAATTTTATAGAAATTGAAACTAGAAATTTGTTTTGATTCCTTTCATCTGACTTTAAAATGAGAGTCAAACCTGTTAGTGTTTTAGCTGATGTGCTCTGGCTTCGTTTCCAAAACTTGGTGTTGAAACAAAAAATTGCAAATCCATTTTAATGTTCTCATAGATCCTATCACTTTAGTTTAATAACGATGGGAGAAAAAATAGACTTTGAGATTTGAGTACTGAAATGCTTAGTGGAGCTCTATGTTCCTGACAAAACCCTTGGGAATATCAATTTCGAAAGCCTTCTTTATTAGTGAAACAGCTAAAGAAAAATGTTAAAAACTATGGTCAGTATAGAGGGAGCTCTTTATAGAATAGATATGGGCTAGTTTGGTGGAAAATGTTGTTGGAGCACTGATCTAATTAACATCATGTTCCAGTGTTTAAAGAGTGGGTACAAAGAACATGGAGACTCCCTTTTACAAGGAGTCCCTTGGAAAAGATGAGGGGTGATAGGTAGAAGTTATTCCTGGGGATATTCCAAGTGACGCAGGAGGAACACGTTTCACGATGAGAACAATCAGCCATTGAATAATCTTCCCAGGAAACTGGAGGATTCACCAGCATTGGACACTTGTAATATATGGCTGGACAGAGTGCTGGGCCATCTTGTCTGGATTGTGCTTTTTTCAAGAAAGGTTGGGCCACATGATCCTTGAGGTCCCTTCCAACCTGATACTCGGAACTGTATTGCCGGTGTGGTTTGGCACTTGTAGTGGCTATTTCTATTGTCTGGAGCAAGACCATGGGAGTGGGAGGAGAGCTAAGACTGCAAGTACAAGGTAGAATAACAGAATAATTTCTGTGTGCAGAAAACACCCTCTATATATAATGAAAAGTCAGTTCTGTGCTGTTATAAAAATAGTTATTTATAATACTGACTATATATGGAAACTCTTGAAAACTGTTCACATGTAAGCACTGGCTTTCGGTGTCTCTCGAACACATAACACTCAGCAGTAGAAATCTGGACCAAAAAAAAGGCAACAGTTTTCCTAGGTACTGTTTAAGCTCTGGATAAGTTTTGAGTTCTTATTTATGAAAATTTCCTTACGTTTATATGTTTATTCTGCATAAAGTATGAACATGGGTTGTGAAACAACAATGATGGAGTACTGCCCTGATAATGTGTAGACATGGAGGATAAATGAAGTCATTGTGAAGTATGTGCTCTTCATGTGAAAGGAACAGGAATGCCTTGTATTTGTCATAATTTCTGTTTGAGAATTATAGAGAATTTTAGCACTACTTCTGAGCTAAACCTAATGACTCTAGATTTTTATCTTGATTTTTATTTCAGGACATCAGCATTCTCACATTAGTTTTAACATGAGAATGAACAATGACTTGCTATCACTAAAGACTGTACATAATATAGTCAATAATAGCGTTTATTGGTTTCAAATTCTGTATTCTAGCTATAATAATTTAGTATCTAGATGGAGGTTTGTTTGTGAATGATTATACCAGCTTTCTGCATCAGCAGCAGTAAGAATTAATGTCATAATATAAATTAAAATGAGTATAAAAACAATACATAAGTAAACTGACGAAATCACTGCTACAAAATCAGCCCTCTTGTTGAGTCAGTGCAGTTTCATAGTATTGAATGTGGATGAAGGAAAAACGTTATATTTCTGGATGTTCAGAATGCTAATGTATTCAGCTTTTAAATTTTTTTTCTTAAATTTAGAATGTGGTAATTTATTTCTTTGTCACTGTGTTAAATAAGATATTTAGCATAGCAGAAATGGTTGTGCTAAATATCTTGATTAAATCACAATGAAAGAACAAAGTAAATTTAAAAGGTGCTACATGCCTTAAACTCTGTTGCTATAGAAATATTGCATATATTTTTTTCCTCCCTTCTCTGAAGCAACCATGAGCATTTCATTGGAATAGGCTCACTTTCAGAGAACTTCCATGCCTATTTCCTTAGGCAGAGTAACTTTCAGAAATGAATGCTTAGGCTCTCAAGCTACTTGGGTTCTACTTCTCTGTTCATATGAAGTTTGACACAAAAGTTACATTTAGCTGATGTGAAGTAAAAGTAATCTGTTGCTGTGTCTTAAAATGAAGAAAATGCATATGGAATTGATCATTATATTTATTATGTGATGACTTTCTGTAATACCTATCTGTGATTCTGAAGTGTCTAGGTCTCCAGAAGCTTTTAATTCTAGCTTTAGTGCATTTAGATTTATTTTTCTGACATTACTTTGGCAGAGATGTTCATGTGTTCCAGCTTGGCTTCAAAGTTGAATTCCTAATACAAGTCTATTGAACCTTCTCCTGTTGAAATTGCCTGTTAATGTCTTGAAAGTTAATCCTTTAGTTGATTTATTTATAATAATGGGATAACTTAATTAACACTGACAGTTTGGAAAAAGAATATAACCTTGCTGTGGGTGTCATTCCCAAGGAATACTTACCTGGCAATATTAAAAAAAAAAAAAAGAGAGGAAAGCCCCCAAACCAAACCCCAAAATTCTTCTGAAAAAAACCAAAGTGTGAATCAGTTCTTAACTGAATCTTTTTTATGGCAGCCACATAAAGCGCCATTGGTTTGGGTGTCTATGTTAATCTTTTCTTAGAGATGACTATTGTAGTACTGATGTTAATGGTAACACACTTTGATTCAGCTGAAAGAAGGGGAGAATGTGGCTACAAGGTTCAGTAGAATAAAGTTTTTATTCAACTATTAAGTATCAAAAAAATCGGGTTTGGAGCTTGAATATAAAAACAAGACTTTTTTCATCCCTTTTTTCCTCTTCATAATTAGGTGTCAGTGTTTCAAAGTCATCCTGTACTGTAGGAACTGTACATTTCTTATTGAATTTGGAGAAAGAGCATACACTTATAATGATTTCTTTGTAGAACTATGTTTTGGCTGATCTCATCATCAAATTCATAGAAGTTGTGATCCTGAAATGGATTTTTTTTTTTAAAGTATGTACTAAATTGATAGTTTTTTGGGGTAGTTATCTAGTATAGAATCACTTGGAAGTCTTCAGTGTGTTTGATTTACTTTGAGTGAGCTTAGTTACTGCTTATGAAGTCAGCAACTCCTCCGTGATAAAGTTTCACTTGTATGTGAAGTAACTGAATATACTTGAATACACATCAGTTCATTGCTTTTCAGTTTCAAACTTTTCTGACTTAGAGAAGGTAGATCCTTCTGTTTGGCCTGCATGAGATAGTCTGGGTGACATTTGAACTTGTTGAAACAATCTCATTTCATGACCACAAAACAACTGCCAGCTTTTTAAGCTTGGTACTAGAAAGTGGGACTTTGTACTTTATATATATTTATCTTTAAAGCACAAAAAGTTTTGAACTTGAGACCACAGTAAATTTGTGTTTATAAGGTTTCTACTAGTTGCTACGTTTCCTAATCTTAAGAAGGTCGTATTTATTTTTTGTGTATTTTTTGTGTACACTTCCCACAAGCTCCCTGTATTTGCCTAAGCACACATCAGCACTGTGCTGGTGTTGGTAGAGCAGAATGTCCAGTGTGTTGGGGGCTGCTGGTGCTTGGTGGTGTGTGCTGCTCTTCTTCTCTGCCTTTCCACCTGGACAACATTTCTAGGTGATGGCAAAGAAGAGACTTGTCATGGGAGTCCTGCAGTAGATTAACTTCAAAAGTTTGCTGGAGGGATTTGGATATTACCCTCTGCTGGCTCTTACAACAGATTTCAGTGTGCCTGGTAAGAGTGTCTTGCATGTTGCAGCATATCATGTTAATTGCAGGTTCCTCAGAGGCGTTTTCCTTGAATAAATGGAGTGTAGTTTGATTGTTCTGTTTCTTCCAAGGTGGTAGTAGGTTGGGGTTTTTTATTTTTTGACTGCATTTTTGGCTGTTACCTGGAATATTAATAGCAAAACTGAGGTGTGTGGAAGGTGGGGACATGTCATAGGCAGCTCTGCATTAGGTTCTGCTTGTCAGACCTATTATACTTTTTCTAAATTCCTGTTAACTTGCCATGTTCAGTAATACTGTACAGTAGCTAAAAACAAATTGCAGGAAAAGTTTCCATTTCTGTTTTTTATTTTGAACACTTGGCAGAATTTTGTTTATTCCCTGGAGCCACTTAAGCCCTCTCTACAAATGTTTGTGCACATGTAATAAGTTAAGCATATGTTTAACTTGAGTTGTGTTGCTTACAGAGAAGTGGTTGCAGGATTGGGGTCCATCTGACTTTATGTGACCCCTTTTCAGAGATGAGGAAATCTTAAAACTGTCAAAACATACAGCACCTCGTATAGTAAATGGAACTGTTTTTAACCTCACATTTTAACTGGTACTTCAAATTCATGTTGTTCAAAGTAGTTGGTAGACATACTGGCAGTTCTTAAGTGTTTTCTGTGTTAGAATTTACTTTAGGGATGTAAAATAGGAGATGGGCATAGGTTTATAATGCCTTAAAACAAGTTTGCTTTTAATGTTATGTACCATTTGAGATAAAAAATGGTTTGTTTTGCTGATGGGTTATTTAACAGTTAAAGCTGTTTATTAGTCAAAGAGTAACCAATTGTCATAGCAGTGACAGTAGATGTTACTTATTTTCTGTTGTGAACCTCAGAACATACACTTCTTTTAATTATAACCTTTTTTACTGCAAGGTGAATGTTTACTGAAATGAGGCTGAATCTGTTCATAAATATAGAATATCCTCTCTCCAATTTTCTACTACTGTTTTTAGTAGGATTGCATAGGGTGTTTTGAAGTGACAGTTGACATGAGGGATGGAAGAGGGCCCTCATGAGGTTTTCTAGTCAGACCTTCTGCTCAAAAGCAATATTTTCCTAGAATGTAATTTATTCCTAAAATGTCACTACGAAGAAGTTGTGTAAGTGAAATTATCATCTCTTTTCAGGGAATGCTCACACTTCCCTGCTCAGCTCGTATTGATGACACTGTTGCATTATTTTCTTTTGAGCACTTGAAAAGAGAATACCAAGTAAAAGGAAGCAAATGTCTTTGGTGCATGCAGGTGTTTTTTTCCCCCTCTCCTTTTAATTCTGATTTCCCTGTGTTTTTGTTTCTGCTTTTAATTTACCACATCCACAATGTTGCCATCTGGTTGTTTGCTTAACCTCTGCAAAAGTGCTTCCAGTCTTCCTTGCCTTGCACATCTGACAGAGGTCAATATACCCAAATCCAGACACACACACGTAGTATACTGTTATCTACCTGAATCTGTAAGCGTAAAAAGCCCCCCAAAGACACCTGCAACCCCCCTCACCTTAACTAATCCCTTTATGAAAACACCTACAATGAGTCTATGCTTGCTTTAGAAGTTTCATGATGTAAAAACTTGAGTCTACCTTATGGACCTCTTCACACTTTCCTGATCCATCTGTTCATCTAGCACAGCTTCTTCTCTATCCCTTCACACAGTCTTAGGCTATTGAGATGCAAGACGCCTTTGCAGATCCTTTAATTGGTAGTAGTCTTTATTTTTACTTATCTGCATATTTTTGTATTTCTTCAAAAACAAAGCAAAATCAAAAACCACAAAAAGAAAGCCAACCCAAAAACCCCTCAACCCAAAAGCTTGTGTTTTCTTTCTCCTTTCCTTGCTGGCATTATTTTCACGAAGGATGTTTTAAATTATATGCCGTTATAATTTTTTTATGCAGGCATTCTTTTTCTACTTAACTGTGAAATCTTGTTTGGGTACAGCTTGTGTTTAAAGACAGTTATTTATGGAGTGCTGTAGCTGTACATCGTGATGTACAGTCAGTAATGTGTTGAGCCAGTAAGTCTGTAGACTAAAGCTACTACTTTATGCAGCATAGCCTATTATAAAACAGAAAACCTTCAAGTGGGGAGTGGCTAGTGCTGATGAGATGCTTTGTGGAACAGGTGGGACTTCAAAGTTTTATTTTAGTTTGAGGGAAGGTTGCTTATGTAATGGTTCCATCTGTCCACCCATCTGTCCAGTAGCCTGTCCTCCCACCCTGCCAGTAACTTCTGAACCACTTGCCTAATTCCTAGTCGACTTTGGCAGAGGGGCAGCGTTCTCCAGCCCTGTGAAGGCATATACAGGTCTTACAGAAACAGGCAGATGGTTAGAGAAGAGACTGGGCAGAGAACGGGGGGGACACCCCTGTCTGTGTCTCTGTGATTGACCTGTAGTAATAACCACCCATGGCATTTGCTGGCTTTTGCCAGGCTAGTGGGAAAAGGAAAGGTTGTATGGAAAGTGGGAGAGTCACGGAGCTGATGCAGTAGGTTATTGCAGTGTGCGTGATAGGAGAGGTGTCACGGGGGCAATAATTTGGGGATGTTAGTCTAGGTAGGAAGTGAGGGTGTTCTCATGGATCCAGAGTTACTGTAGGAGACCTATTTGACAGTGTAACTTATGTTTTCCAAGAATTTCAAGAATTTGCTGTCTTTAAAGGCATTAAGTAAAGAGCTGCTTGGCTTAGACCTATTATAAAGAGCAAGGAAGAATAGATGGCATAGAAAACGTCATCTGGTGTATGTGGGTAAGGGGCTGTGCATATCATCTAGAGTCTGTGACAGAAATACAAACTTGGTGAGGGAAGAAGATTGTCAACCAGCCAGGAGGAACTTCAAACACAGAACACCATATATAGAAAGGAGGGGGTTTGGAGAGAAAAGAGGTGCTGTAGCACAGCAAATCAAATTGAGATCGTTGAAATATTTCTTGAAAAACTTGGAGGGCTGAAATGTTTTTTTTTTCAGCTTAGGATTTAAAGAATTTTGTAACTTCAACACAAATGGGTTGCTTGGTTCACTTTAGAAACTGTACTATTGCTATAAATAAAAACGCATTTTGCTATGAAGATGACAGTGTGGGATGCCCACGATAATAGTAATTTACGATAATGAAACAGTATTTTCAGAAGGTGAACCATGACTCTGCTTTTCCTAACCAAATAGGTATTCCTGTCATTTGGAGATCATTAAATCTGTTTCAGTAAATCCTATACACATTGACATTTTAGTTGCCTAAAGTTCTGTGGCTGAACAACATATTTGAAAAAAAACCCGCCATCAAAAAACCCCCAAGACATGGCCTTCTGTCTGTTAACCTGGTTGTTTTTCAGTTGCTTCTGCTGACACTATAATTTTGTGTGATGTAACTGACAGAAAAAAATCCATGTATATTTGTAATTAATGTATTTAAAACTTAAGGTTATTTTAACTATAAGTTTGGATGCTGGGAAATGGTTGTTTCTTTTTTCTGGAGTAAATCAAGTTTGTTTATATAAGTCACCATAAAATAGAGTGACTAAAATTGTGTTGCAAATAATATGTATGGATGAGGGGAGATAGGAAGATACTTGTATTAAGGTCAAAGTCTGCTTGCCTTTGATCATACGAAGTACTGAACAGCCTTGGGAGGCAAGGAGGCCTTTCCTGTATTTTTCCACATCAGTAAAATGGGTGACCTTTTGTTTGACTGTTCCAGTTATAGTCACTTAAAATAACATTTGGGCTATTGTTGGCTATTTCACTGAAAATGGAAGGCAGATCAAGCTTGTTAGCTTGCTGCTCTTCAGAGAAATTAACAAAGAGGAGATGTGCTGTCCTTAAAGAATTAGTCTACACGAAGCTTCAATGCTAGTGGAAAGAGATTGTTCAATGATAGAAAAAAATAAATAAGCAGTTTTATGCTATTAGATTTACTTTCCCACTTTAAATCAATGGGTATTTTTTAAAAAATACTGGATCTTACACCTTTTTAATAATTTGTGTTTTTGAAGTATTTATTAATAATAGTTGTAACTTTCACTTTGTGACTATCAAGCTGTTTTGGAATTTTTCTTAGATTATTTTCTTGCTCACTTCCTGATATTTTGATGAGTTTTTTTGATCTCTCTGTAGCTTGTGAAGTACAGCAATATTTGCAACAGATCAGTTCCCACCAAAATGTTCAAATTCATAAAGTTTTGTGCACCTTTAGCATCCAAAGACATTCATACACCCAAATTTGGGGAGTGACTTTTAGTATTAAATATACAGGGATGATCATGTAGTGCATCTAATACATGAAAATAAGAGCGTGGTTTTATCCTGTTGAATCTCAAGGGTGAGGGCTGTATAATTGGACCCCCCACCTTCTTTGTGCTCATGGAAGTTGCTGTACAGATAAATGAGCACTTCCAGTTTCTTCCACCTGTTTTGACTGTAACTAATACTTAGAAAGGAAAATATGGTGTCTTTCCTGTCCTTAAAGCTGGTTTTGCATACAGTGCTGAGGATGAAATAGTGGAAGCTGAAATGGTGGATTGGAAGCAGGGATGAAAGGGAGACTGTTCTGGTGAGCATACTTAGAGATTTTTCATCTCCTGTGGAGCCCTGACATTGGGAGTCTCTTGTGTTGGGTCTTAGACTGTATGCCTTATGCTGGGCTGTGTGTTCAGGAAGTGTTCGAGAGGATTTGTTGTGCTAAAGGTTTGAACTGGGGAGCTGCAGATTCAGTTTGATGTTTAAAGTGTGAGATTTGACAGCTCTATATGTAGCATATATATTTGTGCAGTGTGATTTTTTTTTTATCGTTTCCTGGCTCATTCATATCTCTTGGGATAAAAATCCAGTCTACCTGTGAAGCTGAAATAATTGAATTTTATTTCAGGTGCAATGATATATAAAGATTAAAATGAAGTTCCAGAATCAGTTACATTTGTGAGATGCATAATAATTTTTTCCTGACTTCCTTTTCCTTGTCTAATAGACTTTGCCATTTTACTGAGAAACTGCAGGACAGATTAAATTACATATGGCAGACTGTGGTGGTAAAGTTCTTCTGCTGTAAGTCAGAAATAAATTTGAACGTGATGTGAATTGCTTAATGCCTGCAAATGCCTCGTAGTTACATAGAACAGATTTTCGGCATGATACCACAGCAGCATTGGCATCATGGTATGCTTTAACCTGAGGTTTGAATCTGGAAGAAAATAACAAAAGCTGAGATTGTTTTCAACTTGTGATAACACTTCCATGAAGCTACTTCTGTCTAGTTACATTTTGCAAGCAAAAACACAAGTATATTACTGTCGCATAGTACGTGCTCATGTTTAGGTTCTATAGAGCCAGTGGTAGAACAGTAAATAGTGCTGAGCACCTAAATATTTGTAGGCTGGGGGATTTCCTGTGATTTGTGCTTTAAGATTGGCTCTGAGTACAAAATGTACAAAACACGCCGTTAATGCTCTACAGTTTTATCATAAACTGTTAAAGTGTTTGTTACAAAATCAGATTATTTTAAATTACAAAATACCTTCATGGTATATTTAAGAAACAGAGAAAATAATAACATCCTAACAGTATATATTCTGATTTTTTTTTTTTTTTTAGAAAACTGCAAACGCGTGTACAAAGGCCACAGACTATATTGGAATTTTTGTCCTTTAAATATGCCTCTGAAATACTTGAACTGAAGAGGAATTATCCAGAAGTTATATAGATTACTTTCTTGAAAACTGTTAAAAACACTTCCCTTCATATTCCAGTAGTCTTCTGGAATGTGCACGAATTATATTCTTTTTCCTGCTAATTCCTTCAATTTGATAAGAAGACAAGTACACTTTGAACATGGTTCCGTAAAAATACAGAATAATGTGTGTTGTGTTTATCACTTTTGTTATAACTCATTAAGATGTTTTCTAATAATTCCATCTGAAGGAAAATAATTTTGCCATTTAATTAATAGCAAAACCAAATCATTGTAAGAGGAGAAACAGCTCAATCTAAAAAAAAATGAAATCAGTTGCACTGCAGTACCTAAGAAAAATGTAATCGTCCTGAAGGAGAAACATACAAATTAAGTTTCCAAATTGATTTCAAGTTAAGATGTCAGTAGTTGGGGGAGAGAATACTGTGCATGTGCCAATGGTAGGCTGTGATGGGAGTTCTAAAAAAAGTGGAATATAAGTCAAGGTAGAACTGGACTAAATTCCAGGTGAGTAAGAGTTCTAGGGTGCAAGCATTGACTAACACTTATTTTGGTTCATTGCTATGCTTCTAAAATACTGTGAATACTGGAATTAAAATGTAAACACTATTAAACATACATCCTTATGACCCTTCCCTTTTCCCACAGAGGGAGCAGGTGAAAACAGAACTTGGGCCTTTGGAAGTGTGAAACAGATTAGTTAAACTGTGGGTAGTTAAGCATTACTTACCTGCATTTGTTGTAGGATGAAAGCTGTTTCTTTTCTGTCAGCACTTTTGAGAGTCAGTGTGAGCTTTGTGGGACATAATAAGTTGCCCTTGTGCCTTCAAGGAGTTTAGGTAATAAAGCATCGTGTATCATGGTATAAATGGCTATGACCAATTGTTCAGAATTATTAAGTGGAGTAAAGAAAATATATTATATTTGCAAAGAGGGGAAAAAAATAAAAGTCTGTGCTGCATAAGGAATTGTGCTGAGCATGACCTGAAGTTCCATGAATGGGCCTATTTAATTGCCTTGTTTTGCGTGATTTCCTCAAAGAGATTTGTGAAACAAGGTGGAAAAATACAAATTGAAGCAAAATTTGAGGAAATAGAAATCTGTAGCATGCTTATGGCTCTTGGTAGAAACTGTGGACATTCTGGGCTGTATGTGAACTTGCTGTGTCATTTTTGCCTTTGTTGCTTGGCTGTGTTCAGGGGGGCACCTTTGTTCTTTCATTTTCCACTATTCATGTGCTGTTGCTTATACAATTTTAAGGTAAAAAAGTGGTCAGTGTTTTCTTTGGCACTTATTTGTAATGATTCTTTTAGTTAAAGAGTATAATCATCAAGTAGCCCTTTTGCAAAATAAACAACATAATTCCCCCTAATTATATGGTATTACTATAAGCCATCCCTGTCTTGTATGTATTTGTTGCAAATGGAATCAGAGCTGGAGGATGTGAATGGCAAAAGTTTCCATCTATTTTACTTGGACCAGAAAGTACAGCTTAAGTAGAAATGAGTTTTGCTGGTGGATAGATTTTGCAGCTTTGTCAGTGAAAAGAGGTAGGATGTTCTGAGCACACCTGAGTGTCCCTGCTCCTGTCTCTGTATACAGGAAGTTGCTTAGAACTCCTTAATTTTCTCCTTTTGGATTGTAGAGTTCTTGGCTCAGCATTTGAGATTACTGAATAGAAACCAAACCTAAAAAGTCTCCCTAGGTTGTAGACTGCTTTTAAGATAGAATACTGAAGTGTGCTGAGCTCTTTTATTCAGTGATAATTGTCATTCCCTAGAAGTTCCAGTAATATGTCCTTCACTGTGTTAAAGAAATGGAAGTTATTCAACTGCATAATGTATTTGTTATTCTAATTGGGACATAAAACCCCATTATGATCTCAATAATATTTTTCTCCTGAAGACTAAAGGCCTGGTAGTAATTAAGTGATAATTACATGAACTTTATATTTTTAGCTTTACAGTTCAGTTGTACTCTTGTAAAAATAACAAAATTGTAATTGATGAATGAGATGATAGAATGGGGAAGTACCAAGAACGGTAGCATTGAAGCATTGCTTGTGAGATTGGGGGAGGAGGGGGAAGTGTGTTGCTGCAGTACACCTATAAACATGTTTTACAAATACTGTAATTCAAAAACAGCAGGCTAATTTGCTTTTTCAACAGTGGGAAATAGACCTTTAATGAGATCTACTCTTCCACTCTGTTTTACAAACATCTTAATCTCTGTTTCTTGGATTTTCCAGTGTGTGTTATTCTGTTTGGTAGGCTTCTACGGTTCCGATATTTTTAGGGGGAATTTCTGCAAATGTTGCAGTAAATAGAGGAAAAAAAATTTGTGTGCTGGGAAAAAATGCTGGTGAAATATCAAGATCACTTCTTTAGGTTTTTTTAGATTTAAGAACTTCATGTTTAGCTGCCAGTTCTGTGCTGTGTCAAATGGAAATAGAGTCAGTCTGCACAACATTTATATTCATTTTCACAGAGAGAAAAAAGTGTGAACTCAATTCGGTCCATTTCTGTGTCTCTGAAGTTTGAAGTTCTGTGTTGCTCTGAAGTGAAGCCTACCTCTTGTTTTAATTCTTAAATAGAATTACATTCTTACAAATAGTCCACATGTATGATGTACTGTTACTATGCACGTGGTTTACAAATGTAAGATGATCTGAAGAGGAGAAGTCTTTTGTATGCAATGTGGGGTTTTGGTCTTTTTTTTTTTCTTACATTGCCCATTTTTCTTCCCCAAATACAGTTTTGAAGGTCTTCAACTGAAGTATTAAGAAAGCATCTTTTGAAAACTATGGTGAACTATGTTTTATCAAATGAACAAAAAAAAAAGGACTGAAACTAATTAGTTAATTGTCTTTTATTCCTGCTGGTGTTCTAGCAGTTACCTTCAGATATTTGCAGTACAAAGTCCAATTCTGAAGAATAAAAAACTCTAGCCTTTCAACAAAAATAATAAGATGTCTATGATAGCTTATCGATAATGCTGACAGTAATGAAATGAAATACTGAGCTATAACTATTCCCTGAAGTCTTGTTTCCTGTCAAATATCCCAGAAAACACAGAATGATGCAAGGTTTCTATTCCAAATTAACTGAAAAAGCTGATGCTCATTTTCTTGTTTCAGATGAGACAATAATGCATTGATCAGGTACTCTGAAAGAAGGGAACACACAGGAAATCATTCACCTCTAGAAGACTGATACCTAGATGTAAAATAGACACTACTTGGTAGGCTCTGCTGGTGGGTAGGTGTAGGAAATTCTACTTCATTAGTCATCTTCTCCATATGGAAGCCCTGTTGTTAATTCTGTTGCACTTCCCAGTGGATAACAGCTTAATATATGGTGGAATTAATGAGAGCACTATCAGCAGTCTTTAAAATTTATTGATTTTTATAAAGGTGTATTTCATAAGTGGAACTCATATACTTCTGAACTCTTACTTTGTACTACTTAGCTGAGAATAAAAATTCACTGTTACTGCTTGTAGTGCTTGTTTTACAGCATAAGATCATGTGACAGTGTCTTCAATATAGATAATGCTTTATAGCATATATAAATTATATATAGATATATAAATATATCTATATATATTTATAGATAATATAAGATAATGCTTTATCTATGCTTTTCTACAACTGGTTCNTAGGAAATTCTACTTCATTAGTCATCTTCTCCATATGGAAGCCCTGTTGTTAATTCTGTTGCACTTCCCAGTGGATAACAGCTTAATATATGGTGGAATTAATGAGAGCACTATCAGCAGTCTTTAAAATTTATTGATTTTTATAAAGGTGTATTTCATAAGTGGAACTCATATACTTCTGAACTCTTACTTTGTACTACTTAGCTGAGAATAAAAATTCACTGTTACTGCTTGTAGTGCTTGTTTTACAGCATAAGATCATGTGACAGTGTCTTCAATATAGATAATGCTTTATAGCATATATAAATATATATAGATATATAAATATATCTATATATTTATAGATAATATAAGAATGCTTTATCTATGCTTTTCTACAACTGGTTCGTATAATACTTGTTCACACTGCATATATATGGCAGATACAAGATGTAGTAAAGAAAATGTATTATTTAGGGTCAACTCTTTTTGCAAAGCATTTTAATTGGTGGTGAGTAGTATGGGTCTCATGTTTGTGTGCTGATCAAGGGAATTACGTTGAAGGAGATCAGAAAATATTGAGTGGTAGCTCCATGTCGTTCTGTGTTTTTGTATCAGTGAAAGAATGCTTTTAAACCGAAAATAATAAATGTTTCCTCTTTTTCAGGAAGGTTTTCATATGTTTTGCTTACAATTTCTAAATATAAAACCGTATTTCTAAAAATAGAAATTAAAAAAATTTAACTACAGCTCTTAATGAGTCTTGAGTTGAATGAAATAAGTAATCTAAGCATCTTGAGGTACTGAAAGCACACCCTGTTCCACTTCCATTCTAATTGCATTTAAACTGATAAAATAAACAGAGAGACGAAGAAACACAACTGTTGCTGTGTATTAACTTGATGTTAGTGGTGGAGATTCCTTACTTAGATGGGATATTACACTTAATAGCTATTAGGTCGGTATTACTCTAGTGTTTCAAAAGAAAAAGATCAAAAGGTAGTACTGTTTTTTGGATGTTACAAATCTGCAAAAACCAAAGGGGCAAATAAATTCTTTAAAGGTGTAAGCAGATAAGGGTTGTTCTGTTTCTGTTAGTAAACTTAAACAAGAATTTCACGCTATTGAAATCTGTTGAATTTTGGAACAACTGAGAAGAAGAGAGAGAGTTCTTAGAATGATAAAATATCCTGAGTTGGAAGGGCCTCACAAGGATGATCGAGTCCAACACCTGGCCCTCCAAGGGACACTCCAAGAATCACACCATGTACCTGAGACTGTTGTCCAAACACTTTTTGAACTCTGTCAGGCTTGGAGCTGTTACCACTTCCCTGGGGAGCCTGTTCCAGTGCGTAAACACCCTCTGGGTGACGAACCTTTTCCCCATATCTGATCTAAATCTCCTCTGACACGGCTTCATGCTGTTGCCTTGGGTCCTGTCACTGGTCACCACAGAGAAGAAATCAGTGCCTGCCCTTTTGTTTTCCCTCATGAGGAAGTTGTAGACTGTGATGAGGTCTCCTTTCAGTCTCCTCCAGGCTGAATGAACCAAGGGACCTCTGCTGCTCCTCATATGGTTTCTCCTCTGGACCCTTCACCATCTTTGTTGCACTCTTGGGACCCTCTCTAACAGCTTAGTGTCTTTCTTACATTGTGGTGAGGCCGCACCCTTGCAGAGCAGGACAATCCCCTCCCTCGATTGGCTGGTGATGCTTTGCCTGGTGCCCCCCAGGACAAGGTTTGCCCTCCTGGCTGCCAGGGCACTGCTGACTCATATTCAACTTGCCATCAACCAGGACCTCCAGGTCCCTTTCTGCAGCTCTGTTCTCCAGTCCCTCATTCCCCAGTCTGTATGTACATCTGGGGTTGCCCCGCCCCAGGTGCAGAACCCAGCAATTGCCCTTGCTAAAATTCATGTGGTTGGTGATTGCCCAGCCCTCTAAATTGTTCAGATCTCTCTGCAGGGCCTCCCTGCCTTAGAGGGAGTCAACAGCTTCTCCCAGTTTCATATCATCAGCAAACTTACTTAGCATATCTTCAAATATAAAGACAATCAGTGTGCTATTTTCCCTTCTCTCCCTACCCTCTTCAGCCCCTTTTTGTAGTTAAAGTTCAAATTCATTAGTGTAGCCTGATTGCTACTCTTAATGGCACTGACTGGTAAAATGAGAATAATCACTCTACTAGATGAAGTCATAAGAACATAGATAAGCTGTGCCTATAGCTGTAACATAATAATTTTTGAAATTTCTGGGTTCCTGTGTTCTTTCATATAGGTATCAGTTAGCACTATTTTCAATATTCAGTGAAGACAATCTGAAGACATGGTAGTCTCTGACTAGACATGGAATGCTTAATTGTTCTGTGCTTCATGTGAGCTATTGTGAAAAAGGTGAAAAATCCTTTAGCCTCATGTTACTTCTCTGGGATCCTAATGTTTTCCACTGATGTCTACCCACTTTATGTTCTTCAAATAAGGTACATGTTGTGACCTTTTAGTAATGAATGTGACATTTTTAGAAAAAAATAAATTTGAGCATATGGCTGAAATACTGTTCAATCTCTTTGGATTAACTGTTGTGACTCCTGATTAGTTAAGGCAGTTTGGTTTTTAGCTTGTTCTGCTCCATAGAGCTGTATGCCTTTAACCACAATGTAAGTCTAACAGGCTTTCAGATCTGGAGTAACTACTGTAATCAACTCCCTTAGCCTGCTACAAATCAGTTTACAAAACTCCATGGACTAAAGCAATGTGTTTTGGACAGGTTCATAAAGTATGGGCAAATGACCATTTGGGTAGGTTTTTACTGGTGCTTCTACCTGCTCTTGCACAGTGTTGTAGTGGGACCATGCTGTACTAAAATAATTCCTCTAACACCATCTTGTCTGTTAGCATTTAACTGTTATCAGTTGAACACATTTTGTGAACACAGTGGAGGAATTTGATGCTCCTAAAAACCTCAAGAAGTCTGAAAAAGAGAGAGCATTTTTTAAATCCATTGTAACTGAATTGTAAGTGAATAACCTATTGCCTTAATTTATTAGCATTTTGGTGATGGATTATTGAAACTATTTCAAAACAAAAGTTGCAATTACTTGTTTATCCCTGAAATTCTCAGGCATTTTTGAACTTCTGTTTGCCAAAGTAACTGCTACATGGCATAAATTGTTTAATTTAATGTAGCAGATGTGGGGAACAAAGAAGCAAATTATTTTTTTCCCCCTTAAAAAAAATTTTTTTAGGAAGCTATAAAGACTTGTTCACAAAATTAAGGAGACACTTCACTTTCCATTGAAAGACAGAACACATGGTTCAGCTTTGGCACAATAGGCATCTGCACCAAGATTAGCAATACTAAGTTTAAGAACTATCTGAATTTAGGCATATCTGAAGGCCCTATATATGGATAGCATAATGTTTAGAAAACTGCTAACTGCCTTGAAGTGTAAGCAGGAGCAAAGGAATATCTCAGGGCTAAAGAGGATTATGGCAAATTAAAAAGTAAGCATTAAATATGAATCAGGACACTATAGTACAAGAAAGGGATAACATGAAATTTCGCACTCTTCTTTTGAATTTGAGAAATTATTTCCTGTTGTCGTGTAATACTCTCATGCATTGTTGTTTGACATAACTCCAAAAGTGTCAAAGAGTAACAGAGTAGTTGAGACTGGAAGACACATCTGGAAATCCAGACCCCCAGGTTGCCCAAGGGCTGTGTCCAGTCATGTTTTGGGTCTCCAACATGGAGACTCTGCAGCCTCTGGGAGCAGCCTGCTCCAGTGTTTCCTTACGACAGACCCTCCTTTGTGTCAGTCCTTCCCAATTCTGCTTGTTCTTCCAGCGACACCTCCAAGAAGAATCTGGCTTTATCTTCTTTACCCCCTCCCAGCAGACACTTAAACATTGATAAGATCCCCTTCTGGTCACCTGTCCAAAGTCCTTGGCAGCCTAGAGGGGGTATTGGAGAGTAGTAATGCCTGTTGACTCATAAAGCCACCCTGAATACTCGAGCATTCCTGGAGCTGCTGTTGCACCATCTCAAGCTGAGAACTTGTGTAGCTGCAGTTCATACTGCCTCTCAGGTTTTTGATTCAAAACTTTGACTGTTTTGATTCTTAGAGCAAATTTTTTTCATAATAAATAAAATCTCATTATCGTGTTTTGGATCTTTACTAAGTAGAGGTATTCTCACAAGTAAAAGTTCAAGCTGTTTATTCATGTATATGAAAATGTTATATGAATACTTCACAAAATCCCATAACTCTTCAAATTACCTTGAAAAGTTAACTGCCTCTGAACTGGTTGCTGTACTTCATTTGGTTTTTGAATTTGAAAACTTGAATTTGAAAGAGAAAAAAGTTTCTGTTCTCTAACTTGAGATTAACCCTGCTAATTTTGCTTGGATTCTGCAAGTGCTTTGGATAACTGGGCAGAATGTCGAGCACCTTTTTCTCCCCTCAGCCTCGGGTGAGGCTCACAGATGTTGCTCATGCAGCTATAAACAATGTTGATCAGCAGTTTGTCATCTGATCAAACACATTACCTCTCCTTTTCAGTTTCACACACACATGTTAAGACTGCAGTTGATTAATTATCTCATAAGCAGTTCCTCTCTAATTCATTGTTCATCTTCTGTTTATGTTCTACTTCCGTGGATTAAGCGTCTGAGTTAACAAAATGAAAAGAAGAACATCACAATCTCACTGAGGGGATCATGATGATGAAAGTGAAAGAGAGTCCATGGCAGCATGCTCTTCATGCTGGTTTTTCATCTCAGAGGTGTGACCTGCTAAAGATTCTAGTCATGAACAAGCAGTGTTATTTTTTGTGAGATTGCCATGGTGATCAGGTGGGTTGTGAAGCACAGTGAAGAAATACCTTTTCCCAATTTATGAGCTTAGGAGAAAAGGGGAATTTGGGAACCCCCATTAATCTGAAGCTGTCAGGACTTATCATGTCTTGCCAGTACCATTCTACTGTTGCTAAAGGGGCAAGGGGAGAGAGCACAGCAGCCCCAGTGTTACTCTCCCAGTGTGACATTGGCTGTTGGCTGCTCGTGTTTGAGCTTAGGGGGTATCCTCAGTTTGCAGGTGCTGGTGCAGCACATCCAAGTAACTAGGAAACCTCTGTACCCTTCTGCAAGTGTCTTGCTTTTTATCACAGGACTTTGCAGCCATTGCTGGAATTGTGAGGTTTCTAAATGGCCTTTTTTAACTAGTTGACCTTCTCAACCATTTCAACTGTACCTTCAAAAGGCACACAAAGTAGCATGAAGGGAACATGATAAAAATTCTTGAACATTTTTTGATGATCTCCTCATGTTGCTACAGCAATTGGTCCAAGAACTCTTGCTGTTACTGAAATTTGCTGGTAATTACTGAGGCTGCCATGCAAGGCATTATGTCTGTTTTTACAAATCACAGTGTATTTGAGATGATCATTGTTACTGTGGGATGGTATGGATTGAAACAATGCTCTGTTTATCAGTTATTGGAACAGAAAAAAGTGATTCATAGTATTCTGACTGCAGCATTGGATTAATCTGTTCAGATGTCCATTCATGCAATATTGTCTAAAGTAGAGGTTAAGATAAATGGAACTGGATCATATGGAAGGGTATTCAATATAGTCAAAATAATATATATGAAGCAATGAATTAGACTTAAGAGAGGCTGTGGTAGAGTTGCTGTGGGGAATAATATTATGTGTCTTATAAAGTTCATTGTTACTGCTCTGTGTAGACAAGCTCAGCACTTCTGGTAGAAACATAAGCCTTTTAACATTGGTTTGCTTTCTTATAATGAACACTATCCAAGTTAATGAGATCTTAATGTCTTCTCTCACAAGTTTGTAATTTGACCTGTAGAATGAATATGTACTAAAGTCATTGAGGACTGTTCTTATATACTGGGGTTTAGAGGTGTGCATTGCACCAGGGAGGGACAATTTGTAGTTATTTTGAGGAAGATAGGTGATTATTGGGATCCCTCAATTTTTTTTTCAGGATAAAGCAGTGTAGAGAAAAATATGAATACTGAAGAACCTTCTATAAAAACTAATAGCTGGATGGAATGCAACCTTACTGCCAATCTCCTTGTATGCTCTGTTGCAAACTGATTTGCCTACCACATTGTGGCCCAAGCAGATAGGAACTAAGAGAGATACCACTGCAGTACAGTTTGAGATACAAATGTAACTCAGGATTTTGCTGAAATTTGGGTTCATGGAAAACAGTATTGCCAGTAGATAGTTGGTGTAGATGATCAAATATCTTCTGCTTTTCTCTCGGGCTTCAAGTTTAAATTTAAGCTGCAAAACAGGTTCCATGATCTATATTTAAACAATATTTAACAGCTGTGGATGTGGGTCCCAAATACCATTCTTTAGAAGTTGTGTAGCATTTCCCTCTCCTTAGGAACATTAAGGTAGTTCCAAAATTGAATCTGATAACTTTAAATTACATAATGACAAGCAGAAGTTCTAAATTTTGTTAGGAAAATGTGTGGTCACAATTACACATTTCCTTTACTTTCTTCATTTACTGTAGCAATACTCTTTTGTGGTGCCTACTGATCTTGTTGATACAGTGAGTGATGCTAAGCCTTAAAGAAGTAAGTACCATGGATGAACATCAAATCACATTTTCCTGGCAGATATATAAATCCAATTATCAATGTTAATCTGCAATGTTAATTCAGGAAGCAGAATTTGTTAATGGTTTTCGTGGTTGTGAAATGGCAACATAGCATCACCCAGAAATGAAGGCTCTGGTGAGAAAGTATGCTGAGTCTCTACTTGGTACAAAACGATATTAAGTGTTTCTTCTCAAGCTGAAGAGTCTTATTTTTCTTGCAACAGAAAAAAAAATTAATGTAAAACATTTTAGAAAACCCAAGAATCTGCAATAAGAATGGGTGTAACAGGCTGAGATTTGAGGGGGTTTATCCCAGTTACCCTTCTAGAAAATGTCAGTTTTACTAATGAAACTTCTGCTCCCTTCAGGTAATCCTGAAAATGGCCTACTGAATAAGCAACTGGCAGTCTTCAGCTTAAATTACATTTACATCTGTTTTAAGTCTGTATCAGTTTGGTGATCTAAGTTTTGTGGTAAAGATATTACACCCATGCAATACCTAATGAATTGGAGTACTTCAGAAGGGAGTGGTTCCAACACCCCATACGTAGGATTAGAAACACTTTCCTTGGTAATTGCCTTTTATTTTGCAGCCCATTATCTTTCCCTCTTTTTTTTTTTCTCTTGTTCAGTCTTTCCTATTTCACCAGGAGAAACTCATCTGTTCTTGATTGCAGATCTCTCTTCTTTAGTAGATCTAGCTGAAGTCTAGTGTGTCCATGATTTTGCATGAACTGCTCTTTTGATTTAATCTGTTTTCTTCTATTTCACTGAGTGAAACTTCTGAAGAAGACATATTGTGCAGGAAAGAAATGCTTGAGTAACTAATATGAGCTTCTTGATATGGCTTTAGAGTTACAGAAGAAGATAGTTTAAGGAACTTCATTAAAAAAAAAAAGGCAAAATCTCCAAACAATAAAAATCCAAACAAAAAGCCCAGATCCTGGTTCAATGTTTGTGCAAAGGTGTGGGTGTTCTTAGTTCTCGTTTTTCTTCAAGACCACTGCCTGCTCTGTTTATAATTTGCAATCCTTAGGCTCATTTTAAGAACTATTTTATTTTAAAGATCACAGCATATACATTTAAAGTAGTGTTTTGTTTATTTTGCAGTGCCAGTTTTATTTGTCACTGAACGGAAGGGCTCCAGTTCCCCACTATATATAATATACTCAAACCATCTCTTTCTGGTTGTCTCAGATCTCTGCTCTGAACGAAGCAACGCCTTCATCAATATGGTGGTTATCAGTTTGAAATTTGTAAATTTGAGAACTGAATACTGTAACAGTACTTGTATGCTGTGACACATACAGATTTGGAGATAAAATGTGAGATCTATGGGTTTAGAATAGATGTCGATACATATGGGAGTTTCTAAGCTTACTTAAAAAAAAAAAAAAAGATATTTCTTTACCAAAGACACAAAAAGAATAAATTGAAACATCTGGTCTTGCTAACTCTTTGGATGTTTTTTTTGTTTGTTGAGTTTTGGGGTTTTTTTAGTACACAGGTCTGGAACTCTATCTATAATTAAGATTTCCAAAGCTTCCCCTTTAAGATCCAGCTTTTAAATTGCTTATAACTTTGGCCAAATGTGTCTGGATTGACTATTTTTTTTTTCTTCCCTCCACCCTCCCTATACTGGATGACTGCCTCAGCCTGATTATTTTATGGATTTGCATGTGGTTTGATTCTGACTCTTTTATTCAAGCCAAAACAGTTAACAGTTGAGAAAGAAGCTACTTCAGAAGAAAAAAATCAAAGTGTCATTACAATATGTAATAAGGGATGGAAGAGTCACCTTCTCATGGTTATCATCAGGTTTTCACAAATAATGATAAAAACCTCGCCAGGTTTCATACACTTAATATAAAAAATTCCTGTTTGAATGTGTTTATTGCTGCTTGGAATTTAACAGTTACCTTGATCCAGAGATAAAAAGGCTGAGAACAGTTGAAAATTGATTTAGCTTGATATGGAGATAGGACTTAAGATATAGGATAACAGTGTGGGAAAAGGAAGGAGAAGAGATGGTATTTGAGGACAAGGTAGAGATTGATTATTGAGAATGGGATATAAGAGAACATTCTTATTGAGAGAAAAGGGAGTCTGCTGGATTGACAGATTTTTGGAAGGGAATTTCTTCAGTCTCCCTCTGCTGTGAATCTTGGTGGCAATATTTAGTAAGATATTTATTATCTGCTCCCTGTCTAGGGAATCTAGTGTTTCTTCACAGACTCAGGCAGTAGTTGAGGTTGGAGGGGAGTTCTGTTGGTGATCCAGTCTGACCCTGTTGCTGTAGCAGAGCCACCCGAGGTCCATGTGCAGGTGAATTTTGAGTATGCTCAAGGATGGGCACTCTGCAACCTTCCCTGGACAACCTGTGCTAGGACTCAGTCACTCTCACAGTGAGGAAGTGTTTCCTGGTGTTCAGGGAAACCTCCTGTTTTTCAGTTTGTGCCCGTTGGCTCTGGCCCTGCTGCTGGGCACTACTAAAAAACTTGTGAAAGCTCAGTTTTTGGTGAGGACAATATTTGAATGACAACGTTGTGTCTGGGGCAGTCAGGGGTTCTGAGTCGCTTTTGAACTGTCTACGAGCATCATGCAGAATGAGTGAATCTGCTCTTCGAGTTTGTACACACCATTTGGAGAACCTGTGTAGGGATTTGCAAGTGTGCACATAGCCAAAAATATTAAAAGTGTATATTTGCTATTTGAAAATTGTATGATTGCCTACCCACACTAAATGGGAGTTAAAAAAAAATTAAACATGGCATAACTGATTATTAAATGAGCATCATACATTGTGCAGAGTGAACAAAATTGTGAAGAGAACAGTATTTACAGTGTTTAAACACTGTTAGGAAAGCGAAGTTGTTTGCTTTCTCAAAGGCTCTGAGTGTCTTGATCACTGTATGTTATGAGAACTTGGTACGATTCTCTGATTTTGTCTTATGTGTGGAAGGGTGCTTGCTCCACACTTGAGTGCACAGAATAGTTAAAATGTATTTTAGTATTCAGTATCTTCTTTTAAGTAGCTGCGTTCTTAGCATTTTGTTTAGTGCTTCAGTTTTTTACTCTTCTTGAAGTCAGTTGCAGCCATGAGTGTTGTACATGCTTGGAAAATTCTGCTTAAGCCACCAAGATGGGAACCCAGGGTAGAATGACAGAAGAATCTTTCCATGGTGTGCAGACATTTTTGGTAGCATTTGTTTTATGGAGTTTCAGTGCAGGCCATTTGGAAATAATTAAATTTATTGACTTGTTTGTCATGTGCTAGAACTTTTTGAACTTAATTCCAGAAACTTCCTGTTCATGTAACTGGCTTTGTCCTGACTTCCTTTGTTTATTAGAGAGTATAGTTTAATTAGTTGGAGGCTGGAGATGATTTAATTTTTCTTAGGTGATTTTCAGGAAGTTTGGCTCTTACTTAATAGCTTGTTTGCATTGGATTTTGGTGGGTGGGGTTTTTTGTGGGTTTGAATTTTTGGGGGGTTTGGGGTTTTTTTTGTAACTGAAAAAATGGGATTCCCAATAAATGTCTACTTTTTTGAATGCTGTAAGGTTTTAAAGAAAACACACTGTATCTGTTTTCTAGGATGGTTCATAATGTTTCAGTCTATTTATGTTATCCCACAAATCTTTAAATATTGAAGTAAACGTAAGAATATTCTACTTCAAGTACTAGATTTATGTTATCCTTTACAATAGGAAGGGAGGGATGGATAGTTACCTTGTAGACATGTATTCTTGTATATTTTTGTGGGGATGCTGATCAATTGTTATGCTTTATTTTTCCTTGCTCCAATTCCCTCTCATCACTGTAACTTAATGATCTACATTTAATATCTGTAGGTATTGAATTAAACAGTACAGGGTGATGATATGGCCAGATTTAAGTGCATGACATGACAAACACATTTGCAGCTGCTAAAACTAAGAGCATTTACTGTTTTTTAAAAGTAGTACTGTCTTTCTCAATCTTTGTTCAGGGTAATCAGTGTTGCATTGGAACACAAACATTCAATTTTTCTCTTTTTTTTTTAAACAACATTACCATTGTAATTGTTGTGCTATGAAAAAAATAGTCTTGCTCCTACTCTGTTAGTGATACAATAAAGACTGAGTCACTTCTGTTAGATACAGAGTTAGAGGACAACTGTGAATTCGTAGTGTTGAGATCTTAAAGTGTTAACCTAAGCTGGGGTAGGACGAGGTGTGTGAGGATCTGTGTATTCTAGGTAGCTTGGTCTGTGAAGTGTCTTTGGTGACATGAGGTTGGAATTGTCATGTAGCCAGAGTAAACAGTGGCAGGATTCTGTAAAAGGTTTGATAACTTTGCTTGGAATCATTATATGAAAGAGCATTAATAATCTGGCAACATGGGATCCAGATGGCAAAGCTATTCCTGAATGTCCCCATGAGCCTTCTGTGACAGTGGCCTAAAGGGAGAGCAGAACTTTTTCTGGAAAAAAACCCTGCCCTCTGTCCTCTTTTTGTAAAGTCTTCTGGACTGAAATAAGAATATAATAGGTTTATTGCAAAGGTTTTTGGAAATAGCATTTCCAGTTTCAAAGAAGAAAGTTAAGCAAATGTCTGGGCATTTCTGCTTTTAAAAAATTACATATGTAAACAAAATAAATTGGTTTAAACACTTTTAAACTAGAGGAACTGTTCTTTGGGATGGAGTAGTAGGAGTAGTGGAAATAGGGATTGGTGATTGGCTGTGGATACTTGCATTTGCAGACAACTTTATATGGATCAGTAGCAGCTAGAATTGAGTATCTGGTTGTATCTTAAAGGATTTAACTATACTTGTGGACATTTTTATTTTTGTTAGTTTTGGTTTTCTATTCTGTGACCTGTGAATGCAAGCAAAAAGCTTGGTGGACTTCAGAGGTTTCTGTAACACTAAGGAAAACAACAAATCCTGTGCAGGGCCAGGAGCTGGACTTGATGATCCGTGTGGGTCCCTTCCAACTTGGCATATTCTGTGACTGTGAAATCCATACTCAAACACCGTAAGATAATATTTGGGTGTTTTACTCTTTCAGACACATGCTGGGCTTACCATGGTAGAAACTGTTTCATAATGATGAGGCCTCGGCCAACTTCTGTTGTCTTCTCTCTGAGTGGGCTGACCCCTGCAAGTGCTGCTTTTACAAACCAACAAACTCTGTTTTCTGTGACTGCGAGGTTCATAAATTTTTATTAGATTTTCTGCTTTGAATCAGGATGAGGGCTTTTTAGCAGGGCATTTTTTTACCCCTTTGGTTTGGATAATGTTTTCCTATGGTTATTTTTGATGCTACATGGAAGCTTTCATATAGTAGGGCCCTGAAGCACTTCAACTGGAAAATATGTTAGGGAAGGGGAAATAACAAAGGTAAAGACATAAAAAGATTATGCAGAATTTACATGGACAATACTGAAACAACCTCATCAGAAGAAACTGTTGCATTAACTGAGTGTTGATACTCATTATAAATTAATAAATATCCTTGAAAGTACAGCAAGAATAATGTGTAGATTTGAATGAAAACCCACATAAACTGAAAAGGGAGATATGTTCTTTTGCGTGTTTTCTCATGTAAGAAAATGAAATGTTAAAAGTTGTAAGGTCTTGGAACACGTTTTGCTTAGATGAAGTCAACAAGGATATGTGAAAGTTCAGATGGAATCTATTGGTGATGTTATTGAGTGCCTTTTTGCCTGCGTTGTACTGGCCTGACAGTCATTACAGCAATCTGCCAGTTATCTGTTGCTGTTTCACGTATAAAGAGATTTTGGGAGATTTGATTGAAAGGATAATAGATACTCAAAACATGGCATGTGTTTCCATATGGCATTTTTTTCCATGTTTGAATTCAGTATTAGTTTTTGTGAAGACTGGTTCTTTTTTAACAAGTACACTGCACACTTGTATGTGTAGTGAATGCTCCTTTCCGTGTATAGTATGTTAATGGTTTGAAAAATACGGTCAAACATTTTGTAACAGCAAAAATCAATGGTAAACTGTACAAAATTAATATCAGCAAAGCACCTCAATATAAAATACTGTGCTATTTTAAAGAAAAATAAAACCTGTAGTATTATTGTATGACTAATGTATAAAAATAAATACCATATGTCTTGCAAAATAACATCTGTTCTCTTGAAAAGAAACTTTGTCCATGCCTTTTGCTCACCGTACCTATTAATTTAGTTGACTGTAGTCCCTCAGTACAGTCATTGTTCTGGCTGTTGATGAAATTATTTCAGAGTTGTTTTAAATAGACCAAAATATTAGGTTAAAACAAATGTTACTTTTTGGGGTTTTTTGATAGAACAACATTAAAATGCTAAGGACAGATTATTTTTCTTGGGACTGTAGAAAGTACAGGCTTTATAAAATCTTGCATGTTAAATTTCCAGTCATCCATTTCTGTTGTGGCTTATTCAGATAGATTGAGCTGCAGTTTCTTTGGAAAATGGGAAAAAAAACTTTGGAAAAAATGGGGGAACACCTGACAAAGCACCCCACAATCTCGATTGGTCTTGTTTGATAATTCAACTCATCTAGGCCTTAGCTTCTCCTTCTGAAACGTTTTTTTTGTGTACTGAACTCATTCACACAGGAGAAACCAGTTAAGCACAGGGCTTTTTAGAATGGTAGTTTTGGGGACTGACAAGCACCTTTCCTGTCTGCATCTTGATTTGAAGGCTTGGAGGGGTTCCCAGGTGACTACTGAGGTCCTACCTGCCTGAGTGCAAAAAAAGAAGCTAATCAGCCAGCATGACACTAAAGAAAATAGATGAGATTCCACTTGAGTTCACTGCAAGGAAGAAAAAGTTGATTTTCCTTTAGAGATTTTTCAAAACTAATTGTGTGCCATTAGAGAAGCTGTTAAGAGGATGAGATGGAATTAAACTTAGAAATACTTTTGTAGACTTCAGTTTTGTTAGCATAGGTGTAGTATAGTGGGTTGGTTTGGTATTGGGAGAATGTCAACATTTAAAAAAATTCAAACAGCAAAAAGCTAGCAAACTTTGGGCAGTTTAATATGGTTTTTGTTAAATGTAAGAGTGTGAATGTAAGAGGGTTCAGTACAGAAGCTCCCTGGAGACTGAGTATTTATTCAATATTCTTGTGCTCTTAAATTTTTTGATTTGGCTTGGGGTTTGTGTGGATTGTTTTCTTGTTGTTGCTGATTTGGCTGTAAATGTGATACAGGATTTTTTTTTTTGTTTAGGATACTGTAGTCAAAGCACTTTTGTCATCATTTTGTTCTAGCTTGTGTTGTTTGAAATGTACCACAAACTTAATAAGGGTTATAGACTGAGTCCTGAGCAACCTGATTGAATGCCTTTGTCCCATTTTGAACAAGAGCAGAGCAGGCTCTGCTCCCTTCCAGCCACATTTATTTTGTGGTTCCAAGCTAGTGCACCTCTTCCTTCATAGCTCTGCTGCTCACTTCTGCAAACCAGTTTTTGGTTTTTTACAGGCTGGGTGTGGTTATAGGTGTGCCATCCAGACAGTCTCAAAGAGAAATGCTTCTCTATGTTTTCTCTCCTATTTTTGCTTACAACTATGTATACTATATAGTATAGATATATTTTTATAAATGCATATGTGTGTATATAAAACTATGAACTGTATATGTATGACAAGTGGTGCATTTCTGGCTGCTAACACTTGGTTGATGTGTCTGGAGCTTCCTGCATCTTTGCTTCTACTGTCTGACAGGTTATGTGGTGTCAAGAGTTGATTGTATGAAAGCTGCTACTTTCAACTTCAATTATGAGTGTTTAGAAGATGGTTAGTAAGTTGGTTACTGCTTTCCAGTGAATTAAATACTATGGTATAAAGGCCAGCATTTTTTATTAAGGTGGTATGTTTGATTGTAACTGGTTTACACACTGATGCCAAATAACCTATGAGTGTTGAAAAGCATGCTGATATAAGTCACTTGTTGAAAGAGAAGCTCAGTGTAGGTGTAGCTTCACTGGAAGCCAAGTTTTAGCAATGTTGGATCCCCTTTCCTCCTTCCAGCTGTAAAAACTCTTACCTGAATTTTCTACTCTTTTTAGTGAACTGTTGAAGCTCAGTGTTCTGGTTACAGGCGTGAGCATAGATCCTTGTTTTACTTCTAGTGAAGGTATCCTTGGCAGATTAACATTTCTCTGGTGTGGTCTCTTTGCCAAATGTAGAAAGCATTTCATGGTTTGCTGTGGAAAAAATGTGCATGGCTATTTTACTGAAATGATGGAATGTTACTGTTGTGTAGTAATGGCTTGAGGTTAAATTGGACAGTATCTCTGAAGGTGCCTTAAAACTCTACTACTGTTGTACTCCCACCACCCAAAATCTCTGTTTATATTTCACTTTTAAGGTAGCTTTCTTGGGGGAATATTAAGACTGTATGACTCCTCTGAGCTAGGTTTCTGAAGCTGCTTTTCCTTACTGCAGCAAAACTGTGATGAGGAGGTTAGAGCCCTAGCAGGGTGTGGGACTGAGGCCTTGGGTGTCTAGTGAGGAAGGTGATGGAGAGGACTAGAACCTTGTGTTCTTACTTCCCATTTTCTTGAGTTCTGTGTGAAAGTTAATTGGTTGGTGTTAATTGAAGGCTTGTCAATGTTTTGGCTTCTGTTCCGTGTGTGGAATTTAATAGACATTAGACCTTCTAGTGACACAGCAGTCCTTTGCTCTTCAGTTTTCTTGCTGATTTATGTGCAGAATATGTAACACTGTTTATGATAAGATTGTTTTGAGGATGAAAAATATGTGTCATCTCAAAAACGGGCTTGGATTATAGCCAAAGAAAAACGGAAGTAATCTTGTTTTGTTTTGGTTTTTCATTCTGTAGTTGAAGTTCTGTGAGTAAGGAGGAAAGGTGTTTTGTGATCTACACTGTCATATACTTTGTTGGGGAGTGGGTGCTGGGATCCTTCCTGTGCCAAGGGTGGGGAATGCTGAAGTGCTGTAGTTCTGTGCCTGTGAATGAACTGGAACACGTCACCAGTGGCTGATGCTGTATGTTGTGGTGGCTTTGGTTTGTAGCTTTTTCCAAGTAGTTTACATAATCTTACAATAAAGCATAATATATGTACTATAGTCTCTTCGGTACTAGATAGATTTGACTTTTCATGGCAGTGGACTTTTAAAAAAATATTCTTGATTCCTTTAAATGGGGCATAAATGTTATTAGCGAAAACCTTGATTTTTAGTTTAGTGTAAATCTACCATCGCAATGCTTATTTTTTAACTAATTAGGTTAGAATTGAAAATAAATCAGGCTTTACATAGTAAAAACATGTTTTCCTTGCCAAATTCGAGCTGGCACATTTGGTGTCCTAACAGTTTACATAAACTAAGCAGGATAAATTTAAAGTGGGCAAAGAACTGACAAAAGGACACCGATTAGCTCTGAGTTTTTGTATGAATTACATTTGCTTAGTGGCCACTTGACACTACCTCTCTTATAAGTAAAATAAGTGCCTAAACTTTCAGTCTCCTAAATTCTTTTATTCTGAACATTTAATGGTTTACCACTTTAATTGGGTACTTCAGATGGGATTAAATACTATTTCTCTTTTTATAAACGTTCATTTCAGCATGCTTGCTAAAGAAATAGACACAAGTTTACAAACAGCTTTTAGGAGAGCTTGCCTGTCTGTGGTGGGTCTTGAGAGGGACTTTCCCTTTTCTCATGCAAAAGAAGAGGATGCAAACTTTTTGATGGCATGGTGCATTTAAAAAGTGGGTGAAGATAAGAAATTTTTACTTCTGTTTTTGGAATCAAGTATTGTAACATCTCATTGATTCAGGTTTGTGGGTGCAAATGTATTTATCTACCTAATAATGGCATTTGACATTATGTTCTTTAATTATTAATGAAACTATACATGGAACACAAATTAACATAACCTTATTTAGAAAAAGTCCATCAATGCTTCTTTCAACAGGCTTAAAATAGTTGCTTTTGTTTGCAGTATGAATATCTGTGCATCTTTCATTAACTTTTATCTCTTGTGATGTGTTAATGTGTGCTGGGGAGACTTTCAAAATGCCTGAAGTTAACCACATTCCATGTTCTATTTCTAGTGTTACTTAGCTGCTACTGCTGCTTACAGGCTGAAATAGAAGTAAGATCACTGCATTCCACCGCCACAGGAGCTAAGGGTACAAAATTATTTAAGTTCTCAGTTGGCCAAGTCCTCAGCTTGCCAAGAAACAAGTTTCTAGTAGTTGGAAAATGTGCTGATGGATTCCTTTCCCCTTTCCTCCAATTAATTGAACTTCAAGAGCTAGAATATATTTCTGAAGTGAATTGAGAGCTTATTATTGGAGGAAATTCAAGTACTATAAGAAGTTCTAAGGGAAGGAAAAAAAAAGGCGGTTTGCTTTTATATAAGTAAAAGAAAAGGGCTGATACCTCCTCCTCACACCCCCAAACAAGATCAGAATGGTATTAGAATTTTGCTTCTCTGTTTTTAATTGCAAATTAATAAAAATGGCAGTATAATTTGCATTCACATCACATGGCAATAATGACAGACTTCATATTTTGAGAAATTAACTCTTTTGGTGCTGGAGACAGTTGACATCTTTCTTACAGTTGTCTTCATTAAAGTGGATATTGTTTTCCAACATGCTGGGCAAAGTGTGAGCTTCATATCTGTTACACTCTCACGTGGGTGACGTTCCTTTGTCAATTCATGAGCTGCTGCCTTTACAGGTTTGTTAACATGTAATTCCTTCAGTCCAAAGCATTGCTTTATTTTACAAGTGTTTTCTGTGTGGAGCTTTCAGAAAGCAGTGATCTGTATGAGTCTGCTGGTCTACAGGTGTACGGGAGATCTGGTTTCCTTAGTACCTTTTCTGCACTGCAAAAGTGTAATTTATTATTGTAATGACATAGCCTGTTATAGCAGATCGTCTCACCATGGAGGAAGACATCCATCAAATGCTTTCTTCATTCTTGTAGAGTTCAACTTGTGAACTTAGACTAAAAATACAGAATAAATTATCTTTTTCTTGCTTGGGAACTTGGGATCCATTTAAAAATCTCTAAAAAGAAAGTAAGTTTTGATTTGAATGAAGCTTTTGGTTTATGCATGATTTCTAAAAAGTGGACTAGAAGAGGTAATCCAATTTGTTCACAATCACTTTCAGTGAAAACAAGAAAGGTGGTAATTTAGCTGAACTTCTAAGAAATGAAATGTAATGGAAGGAGGACTTTGTCCTCTGTTACTAGAAGTAGATACATGCATATGTACATTTCTCTGTGTGTGTGTGTAAATGTCTGTAGAGATAAGAAAACAATAATTGTATGTCTGCGTAGCTGCTTGTGAGTGTATTTTTAAGGGGTTTTGGCCATTGGCTTGCATGAGAACCAGTTACAAAACTTGCCAGTCATACTTCTTTTTGTCAAGCTGAGTGAAGTGTAATCATGTTTAAAAAGAGCCCCCAGAAAACAAAAAAACCCACAAAATACCCTAATGTAAGTGTGATGTGCTGTTCTGGAGAGGTGGGGGTTAGGGCATTTTAAATGGGAGGACAAAGCGAATGAAAGAAAACCATATTTGGTCTGGACCATTGTTTGAGCTAAAAGACCCATGGTAGAAAGAGATCTCATGTCATAACTATTTCTTGAAAAAGACAAGTCTATTGCATGCCCACCCCCCAATCCCAATGACAGCAGTGACAGTCTTCAAAAAGTAATGTATCAACTAGTTAATAATTTTTACTCCCTTTTTTTTTAATCCCTTGAATTAGCATTTTGGACTTTTTATCCTCCTCCTAGTGAAGTTAACTGTTAAATAAGGAAGTTAACAGTTAAATAAGAAAAACTGTCATTACTCTTTTTTTCTGTATTCTGGCTTTCTGGAAAAAAAAAACCAAACCAACAAACTAACAATAACAACAGCAATGCATATCCATAGAGTGAAAATAACAAATTTTATGTCCATTTTATATTCAAGGTGGCTAACTAGATTTATTCTTTTAAAACAATAAGAAAGCAGGCAGAGAATATAGCCTACTTTTTACCATTATTCAGTATTAACAATGGAGACAAGAAGGTGGCTTCTAAAGTTGGGTACTTAATGCAAATTCATTCCCTTGCATAAGCTACAGAGCAATAGAACATAACACTGTCATTAAAACTGACTCATAGCATTCAACAGAAGGTGTGTTTCAAGCTTTAAAAGTGCTAAGAGAATTAATGTAGTCTAATAAATGTCTTGCAGTGGAAAAAATACTTGAGCTCTGTTTTGTTGCAAAATGCTGTTGTGCAAATTATTTTGAAAAGCATTTTTTCAAAATATCTGAGCATGCAAGCAGAGAAATTGAGTTATTCTAACCTGTAAAGTATTTTGATCAGTTGAAAAATATATGAAGATAGACTGTAAAATGTATTTAGTACCCATGTTTGGAATTCCAGCTCAGGATGGAGACTCTTATGTTACTTCATTGTCTTTTAGCTCCCTTCATTGGGGCTGGAGGGAACACTCATATATTAGAAAAGTACGTCCCCAGCAGTAGGTATTCAGCTCTGTAAATTGGTGTTTTGGTGGGTTTGGTTGGGTTGGGGTTTTTTGATGTAGTAGGTGGGAATAGGAAATGTGTATCTAGTACCACAAAAGGCCTAAGTGTTAAACTTGCAGTTAAATTGGTTTAGTATGCAGTCTCGGCAACAAAGACAGTAGAATAATCCAAAGAAGATTACAAGAATTATTTATGACTTTTTGTCTGAGTAAATAGCATATCACCCATTCTACCTGCATTACGAAGGAAAGTGGAGAGGATTCTTTCAACGTTAGAAAGGCACAAGGAGAATGTTAGTGGAGAGAAATAACATGATGTGGTTAAAACTGTAATCTTGCCTGTTGTCTCCCTGCCTGCTGGGCAGTGCCTCCTTTGGTTGGATGTGCTGGGTTAGGCACATGGTCAGTGTGCTGCTGCTTTGGGGTTGCTGCCAGTGGTGAGTGAGGAAATGTGTTGATGTGCATCCCTTCAGTTCTAGTTTCTTGATAACCAATATTTAGGCCTATCATGGTACGGTTTACTTACTTACAAACAAGAGGCAACTGTTTGATCTCTTTGATTTAGAGTGTTTCACCTCAGAAGCTCCCTAGCAGCCTTTCTCACTCAGTATAACTGAACTTTGTGTAGTTCTTTTTAATCCTTTGAGACGTGGTGTGCTGTATGTTGTTGACAGCCCGTGTTTTCTTAATTGTTTTTACCTTCCTTTTGCAGGAAATAAATAATAAGTATTTTCTGGGAGTAGACTTTTGTGTTCATATCTCCCAAATGACTTCTATTTCCCATAACGTTAGAAGACTGCTTGTACAAGAAGTAACTAGATATATTAGAAACAGTAAAGTCTGTTATGCAAATACTGACTTTTGGATGCAAGTCTGTAATTTTTTATAAGCTAATATAAATCTCAAATATCATGATGAATTCATTGCTCATGCCTGAAGCATCTTCTTAGAATTTTATTTTCTTTCGTTTCAGAACTTTCCCATATGCCAGCTGTTCACTGTCTTCTTCCATGAGTCTCTGGAGTAGCTTCCCTTCTCTTCCTCCCTCACCTACCCTTCTTGCCCTTTGCCAGGAGCATTGCCTTCCCTCTTTTCTCCCTTCTCTGCTTCCATCCTTCCCACTCCACTCTGAGGATAGAGAAATGCATGAAGGATGAAAATCAGGATTATGAGCTTTTTTTATTACCTTTCCTTTGGTAGGCCTGCCAACATTATTTACTGTTTAGATGCATCTGCCTTTTAAGACCTGTTTTTCAGGTCCTCTTTTGGGTCACTTACATATCCAGACATGCTTTTGCTGCCATGGGAATGAAAAATGCAAGAAGCTGTCAGCGTAGCAAAGAGGAGCTCTGTTTGGCACTTGAGAAGCAGTCTCTTTTGGAGAAAGGCCATTTATCTGCCATTTCCCATTTATGTTTAAATATTTTTCCATTGATAGATAAACTTCTCATCCGGATGATTCTTCTTTAGATTAGAGTAGTGACTAAGTTGTGAATACTGGTCTTTTTTTTTTTTCTTTTGATAGAGCTCATGCCTTCAGTAGTAAGTAAGTTTACAGAAATTTTTGTAAGAATAATAATATCGACTAGGTTTGTGGCATCCTTTCATTGGGCCTTTATTTTAAATACTAATATTTTCTGCAAAAATACTAGTTAAGCACAGTTTATTGGATATGCATATTTTACCAGTATATTGATGGTGGTGGATGAAAGTATAGAGCAAGTATAGATTGGATTTATGTTAAGAAAGTCAGTCTCAACATTCATAAGTTTAATTATATGGGTAGTTTTTGTGTTATATAAGATTGAAAATATATTTTTTTGTCTTTTAACTACCAGATGAAACCACTAGGCTTAAATTATAACAGAAGTTTTCCTTCATTTTATTTTTTTAAAGTCATTACAGAAGCTGGCATTGAAACAGCATTATTATTAAAAAAAATAAAGTTATTACCACATCCTGTTTCCAGAGATGAATCCATTTCCCTCCTAAGGTTTTTGAAGTTTTTTCCTGACTCATCTGGTAAGACTTTAATTTACCTCAAGACTTGTATTTTACCACAATTCTGTTGATGCAAAGATCCAGTACCTTAGCATGGTTTCATGGTATTTAAATCTTTGTAAGTTATTTTATAACAGCACCAGAGGCCTTCAACATGGCAAAAATAATTCTTTATCAAAGAACTTAACATCTAATTAAAGACGAATCCTAAGGAAGCGTCTAACAGTTGAAATAAGCAGGAAAGGAAAAGTGAACATCATGGTTGCGTGTCTTTGCAGTTAGTTTTCTGTGGTGGGTTGACCCTGCCTGGCCAGAAGGTGCCCACCAAAGCTGCTCTGTCTGTCACCTCCTCACAGAATCACAGAATGGCACGGGTAGGAATGATCACCTCGTTGCAGCCCCCCTGCTATAGGCTGAGTGCCAGCCTCCAGGTCAGGAACCCGGCCCTGAGCATTTCCAGGGATGGGACATCCATAGCCTTTCTGGGCATCCTCTTCCAGTGTCTCACCACTATCACTCACACTAAGGAACTTCTTCCTAATTTGTAATCTAAATCTCTCATGCTTTAGTTTAAAACTGTTACACTGTGGTTTATCACAATCTGTAGGGCTGCTCTGAGTAACTTCTCACAGTCCTGTCCTCAGGTCTGGGTTTGNGTGTTTTATCACAATCTGTAGGGCTGCTCTGAGTAACTTCTTCTCACAGTCCTGTACTCAGGTCTGGGTTTGCCCCGAACTAGATGCAGTACCTTGCACTTGGACTTGTTGATCTTAAGGAGATTCTCATGGGCCCTTCTCAGGGGGGAGGACTCCTTACACTCTTCTCCTGCTCCAGCATGGCATCCCTCCCATGGAAAACAGTCCTCCATGAACTGCTGCAACATGGGCTGCAGTTCTGTATGAGCTGCTCCTGTGTGGGTCCTTTCCATGGGATGCTGTCCTTCAGGAACAGATTGCACCAGCCTGGGTCCTCCACAGGGTCAGAAGTCCTCCCAGTGAACATGCTCTGGCATGGACTTCTCTCTCCACAGAGCCACATGTCCTGCCAGGAGCTTGCTCCAGTGCAAGTTTCTCATGGCATCACAGGCTCCTTGGGGCATCCACCTGGTCTGGCACAGGGTCCTCCAGGGGCTGCAGGTGGATCTCTGCTCTCCCATTGACCTCCATGGGCTGCAGGGGCACAGCTGCCTCACTGTGCTCTCCATCGTGGTCTGCAGGGGAACCTCAGCTCTGGCACCTGGAGCATCTCCTGCCCCTCCTGCACTGACCTCAGTGTCTGCAGGGCTGCTTCTCTCACCTTTTCTCACTTCTCTTTCCAGCTGCAATTGCGCAGGGTTTTTTTCCCCCTTCTTAAATATGTAGCCCCCCAGCCTCCCCAAATCTGCCCACACAAACCTAACACAGTTTCATAGTACTGGTACTGGAGTCTTTTGAGAAATAAATCAGAATCAACTCTGTTCTAATACAGAGTTAGAGATACCAAGTTTAGAAATTACAGATTTCATCCTCTGCTTCAAGGAAGCTTCTGTTAGTAAGTTGTTATGTTATTAACAGTTAAAAATTATCAAATAATGTTAGTTGAGAGGCATTGTATGGTCTTTTTCTCTTCTCTATCTGAAGTGTGAATCTTTTTCATTGAACTTCATCTTATTGTAATGGTCATAACCTCTTAATGCAGTCTGAGCCACTTTGGAGATTAGTCTTCTTGACTTGAGTTTCTCTTAATTGATTTACTCACCTGTGTAAGTTTAGCAGGTTTTTTCCCAACTAGAAGGCATAGCAAAACTCACTTTGAATTTAAACATGGTCATTGTTCTGTCACTGATAATAGACATCATAAAAAAATGCAACTATGAAGTGTAAAATAAGCATATTCACATATTTTTAGTATTAATCATACCTGCTTAAATTGGGAATCGAATTGTTAGTCAGTGAGTGCCTTCCTTTTGTCCTTTATTGAAAACTTTTGATTGCTTTGTTTTCAAGGTTAACTTTGTAAAAGATGGATCAGTATTATTTAAATAAAATGTTTCTTATTATTTGCCTGGAAAGCTCATCAAGAAGAAACCTATCAAGAAGATAACCTGTTTTATAGTGTAATTGGAATATAGTTCTGTTCATTTGCATGTGCTGTATTTTCTTAGTAATTTAGTACTAAATTTTATGGGGTTTCCTCCTCATATTTTTGTTTGTTCCATATATTTGGTATGCCCTTTTAAAGGAAAAAGGGATTTCTTGGGCTTTTTCTTCTTTTTACTTCAGATGGTGAGCCAGTAATCTGTATTTAATGATACGCCTGAAGATTCCAAGGGTAGTCATTGCAGTTGTTTTGATCTGCATTAGAATGCCCACAGAATTTAGTTTCGGCATTCATTTGCTATTTATAAATCCTTTATATTCACCTTTACTTTTCTGTACTCTTATGAGTAAGATCCATCTCAGCCAAAGCCAGTGCAGAGAGGAACATCTGACTTTTAGAATTTGGATGGGAGCTATTTCTAGAACAATGAAGACAAAACTGGATTGGGAGGAGGGGGAAACATTGTCAGATTAAAAGAATTTAAGTCTTATTAAACCACCAGTATGCTTTGTGTGTGCACGTATGAAAGATTCAGTGGCTGATCCAGTTAGGAATACATGAGAGGACTTCTTTTGAAGTGGCCAGGTCTTCTGCATCTGTTGTTTTATGTGCTGCCAGCATGGCTGTGTAGTGTTGCAGTGCTTGGTTGGTGGCTCTGCCGTTGTGGAGAGGAACCTCGCAGTGCCAGCAGAGTGCCAGGGACTGGAGAGTGAGATGGAAGAGCTCGAGAGGCCCATTCTTTCCACAAATACCCTGCTGAGCTCAAACTTTAGATCAGGCCTTCAGCTGTCTGGCTGCTTCTAACATGTTCACTTAAAGAGAATACATTGTACTTTTCTTGGACAGGAGCACCCTCTGCTCCAGATTTTGAATGTGCCTTTTCTTTAATGACTTTTTTTTTTTCAGGAGAAAGACTTTCATGTTCAACACCCATTTTTGTTTCCTAAGTATGATTTTTCAAGCACTAATGTGGAAATTAAACCACAAAGTGAATCTTGGTGTCTAACTGAAAATAGCAGCTTTTTGGGGGTACTTACAAAGATGAAAAAAACTATGTCTATAATATTGTAATATTGTATTGGGAGTTTAAAGGTCGTGTCAGACTGTCAAAGGTAATATGGGACTAAATAGTAAGCAACATGATAAATGAATATAGAATATTACTGGAGACTGGTGGTGTGAGAAGAGAGAAGGAAAGATTAAAACCAAGAACCAACTTCTAAGGAGGCCACTACAAATATTTTGTGAGATAAAGAACTATTAACTTCTTCCACAGTAAGCTATTCCGTTATGAAATAAGACCTTTGCCCAGAGTGTATCAGTAAGCCAAAGTGTGCTTTTACTTCAGCTACAAATGTTAGGCACTTGTGTTTGATAGAAGCAAAAGCGTAAGTGTCAGGCTCTGTGTGCCAGGAGAAACTGCACAGGCTTTGGATTCCACAGGTTACTGTTGAGCGTGTTATCCTCTGCACACTGATATTTCTTCTTCAGAGCTGTCACAGGTATAGTGGAGACTGCCCAGCGTGCGTAAGGACCAGCACAAACTGCGTAAGAAGCTGTCACACCCACAAAAGACTTACTTCTTAAGGTTCTTGTTGGAGAGCAAGACTAAATTGGAAGCAAAATTGTCTTTCCTGTCCTTCTGTTATGACTCATGGGAGCTGCTTTTGTGCTCAATGCTTTCATAATCAGTCTGCTTATTTGTCAGTATGGTCTTAGAAGCATCCTGCTACGCACCCACTCTTTTTGAGTTGGCCACAGCTGTTAGGGAAGATCATGAATCCTGCATTTTAGCTCCAAGAAGTGAATTTATTTTGCATATCCAGGATGAGCTGCATTTATTTTTGAATCTGTACTTGAATACAAAAGGAAGAGCACTCGTAGAACAAAATAAACCAAACCAAATTATTATTGCTGCCCTGGCCTTCAAGCTCAGTTTTCCTTTAGGAATTTAACCAAACAGGTATCTTTAATAGTTGGGAACTATTCGTCCCTTTTTCTAGTTGTGTGCTTGCTGTGGGATGAGAACTTTGTTCAGATTCTTCCCCCATGCACCCCTGGCCCTCCTGCCACGGAGACCTGCTGTCTTTTAGGCCAGTTGTGTGACAATGACTTCCTCTGATGTATAACTCATTGAGAAGTGTTTGCAGGTTTCAGTACCTTACCAGCTATTAAAAAAACCCAAACAACTTAAAACCACCCAAAAACCCCCAAGTCCTCCAAAACCCAACAATGGTGAAGTCGTGTTCTAATGATGATATTAGTGATGTCAATAAAAGATTTCTGGAGCTGAATTTGAAAACCTTGCTTGTGCAAACAACCTTGGTGTTTTGCTTTTACATATGTTAAGTTTGACAGTTTTCTAAATTTTGTATGTATTTTCACCAGCTGTTCTTTTCATTCCTAATTTTTTGGGTTATTTTAATGAGCAGAGGAGGATAGATTAAAGTTTAGAGTGTGAAAAATGGCTTGCTTTAATTGCAAGTTCTTGTTGCTTTTTATGTCTTTAGGTTTTGGGGTTTTTTTCACCTTCCTCACTCTGGGTTTCTTCATATTGTGAAATCTTGATGGCTCTTCCTCCAGAATCTTGTCCCATTAGAAGGTCTACTATCCCTCCATAAAAGGGAAAAAACAAAGTGGTAGCTTTTTTCCAAATTAAGAAATAAGACTGGCAAAACTTCACTAGCAGTATGATTGTATTATTTTTTGGTCCATTCTTTAAGTCAGACTGTTACTGCTAACATATGCTGCATTTGTTCTTCCTAATCAGTAATTCCTTATAATAATCCTAGTGCATTCTTCCGCATCAGTAAGTCCAGAAAAAATTTTCCCAGCTATTTTCTTTACCCTGTCACTTGTAAATTCCACTATAACACTGAGTCAGGCGCTTTTAACTCTAACTAGGGTTTTCTTGGAAAATTTCAATAAATAGAACTATATATATATATATACAAGGGAGAAGCAAAAAAGATTCTGAGTGGTGCATCATGGCTTTCAGGTGGTTAGTGCTTCATTTCATCTGTATACCTTGTAGGACAGAAGACTTGCCAAGGTGTGGATTAATGTGTAACCATTAAAGACAGATACTTCTATGGTATAAGTTATTTACATTTGTTTGCGAACCTACTGTTTTGTTAGTGAACAGAGGAAAATGTAACCAGCGTCTAGAAGTTCTTACTTGTATCCTCTCAGTGAGTAAACGTAACAAAGAAAGAAACAGAGAGAGAGAAAGAAAGAACAAAAGAAAGAAGGAGAGAAAGAAAGAAAGAGAGAGAAAGAAAAAGAAAGAGAGAAAGAAAGAATGAAAGAATGAAAGAGAGAGGAAGAGAGAAAGAGTGAAAGAGAACGAAAGAGAGAATGAAAGAACGAAAAAACAAAGAGAGAGAAAGAAAGCATAAAAGAACGAAAGAAAGAGAGAAAGAGAGAAAGTTTACTTCTTGTTTCAGGACAGCAAGAGGAGTGTATTATCTACTGGCAAGAAGCTTGTTCAAAAGCTCATGGATGACTTTGAAGTCAATTAGAAGTTCGTAATTGACTTCAGCAGGGTGCAAATTGCACTCTTTCTATATTGATAAATGAAATTAACTGTATGCTTGATATGCAAGAGGCTGATAAACAAATCTGACTGTATTTCTGAAACATTTTTATTTCTCTAAATTTTGTGAAGACAAATGTCTAACTCAAGTGCTTTATAATTCTCACTAAATGCCTCTACTAAAATCTATGTCAAAAGTGCTTCCCTTCTCTGCACAGCTATTGATGATTATGAAATAATGAATAGCATTTTGAGGCTTCGGATTGTGTGCTAAGTGTGATGCTTTTGGGTGATGTGCTAGAATTCTTAATGGTCATGAAGGGAAAAGGAGTTGGGGAAGAGCTAGGGTTTTTTCCCATTGCTTTGATTTAAATGCAAATGATTGGATACCATAATGCTGTATTATTCTGTATGTTCGTTCCAAAAACATTTGTACATTTTCTGTTTTTTACATACAAGCCTTACATGCTATCACAAAACAAAAAGTCTCACACTGTTATACTTCTGGATTAAGGTTTTTAGGTTTCATGACATTTCATTTTGCTGACTTGGCTCTGCATTTTGTAGAGCATCATGGTAATGTTGAGACAATCTCAGTGGTCTGTTGGTTTAATTCATAAGTTGTTGATGTGCTATACGAATCTGGCTGCCCTAGAAAGGGATATTAGGAGAATGAGTGCTATTTCCTTTTGAGAGGTAAGTGATGGCTTTATTGTCTCTTCTGCAAGAATTGTCATTCTAGCCAGCAGGCAGCTTATGGAAACAGGCTAGTGTGGTACTCAGTCCAAAGAATGAAATTGTGGTTGCTATTAATAAGGTTTTCTTTGCTGTTTCTGGTATTCAACTTGAATGAATCCAGCCTGTCTTCACCAAGTTACAGAATAATGCAATTCTTGCTATGGATAACTTTCTTGAAATTACCTTTTTGTTTAAAACTTCTAGATTTTTTTATTTTTGTTATTACAGTTATGCACTCTGCCATTCACAAGACTCTGTGTCATTCATGGAGTTTTGAGTTCATGTTAGCAGATTCCCTGCAAGAATCAGTGCTTCTAAAAACAATCTTAACCAGGGCAGTGCCTTTTGAAAAGCAGGAAAATCCAAAAAAATTCTGTGAGTGCTGCCACCAAACACTTATTTTTAGCGATTTGTTTTTAATTTTTCAAGAGCTTTTGAAGGCAAAGATCTCAAGCAAGCAAATAAGTTTCGTCTAGGGGTTAGATGGGTCTAGCTAGTCAGAGTTCACTAATGCTTCAGTTGCAGCCCTGCTTGAAGCAAAAGACCTGGGGCAAAAAGTGTTTGGGTATGAATCCATACTACTGCTGCATGCCACTTGTCATCTTTCATTAGCTTTCCTTTTCATTTCAAGATAAGGTTCTCATAAAGTGCTCTCAGCAGAATGGGGCACAGAGATGACTGGAGCTAGTGCAGAAGAGGTGGGTCACTCAGGTGCAGTTTTCTTTTGGGAGTTCCCCTGTATGTGCATCTGTATTAGCTGTGCTGTCAGCCAGGATGCACTTTGGGGAGAGTTAGAGAAGCTGGTTTGTGTGTTTCTTTGGGCCAGTTGAAGTGTATCATGGTGAGTGAACGTTGATAAGTGAGTTGACAGGCTCTTACCTTTAAGGAATTAGGTGTGAATGCTGCTGTAGGTGCCATGCATCCAGGAGCAGCAGTGTAACAAGGGGATCAGCTTCCTGCAGCTCTTGTAGTGCAGTGAGAAGGGAAGACTGCATGATCAGTTGTGATGCCTAAAATCAGAGGGGGAGACAAAAAACTGCAAAAACAGATCAATAATGATGAAATGAAGAACAGTAATGGGAGGTTCCAGGGTCCAGGAGCAAAGACAAGAGAGAGAAAGAACTAGAGAGCCCTAGATCACGTGATCCCTTTACATTTATAAGCTTTGAATGCCTACCTCCCCTCAAGTTACCCAACCACAGTTCATCTTGATCCAATGTTCTCAAGATGCCCAACCAGAAACCTTCTACTTCCTATAGCCACCCTCAGGTCCCCCTCTCAGAGCCTCTCTAGCAGCTCTGGGCCTCAATGTTTTGTCTTGCTACCCCCGTTATCTACAGAAAGAATGCAAACTTTGCTAGGAAAGTCGTGGTAAAAACCTCTCTTAATGAGCCTATACAGGCAAGCTAGAATCCTAGAAATACGAGAAAAACCCCAAGGCATCAGTGGGGAGAGGAAGATGTGTAGTACTGAATTTCATAGAATCGTAGAATGTTAAGGGTTGGAAGAGACCTTAAGAATCATCTAGTCCCAACCCCCCCCACCCCACCATGGGCAGGGACACCTCTCACTAGACCAGGTTGTTTGAAGCCTTGTCCAACCTGGCCTTGAGCACTGCCAGGGCTGGGGTACCCACAACCTCCCTGTTTTGGCATTTCAGAAAGGAAGGTTAGCTTCTTGCAAGTCTGACCTTTATTCCCAATGATAAGTTCGGATTCATACTGAATTCACTTCCAGAACTCCTAAAAATAAAAAATTAAAATTGAAGTAGTGGATCACAAGCTGCAGGCCTGTACAGCTTTAAGTAGTTTATGAAAAATTTAGAAATTATGAAAGAGGGACAGGGGAAACTGCATGTAAATTTCTTCTTGCATTTCTAATACGTTATCTCATAAGTCTCTTCACTGTTTCATCATAGATCCAAGAAGTATTGTGCACACTGTAAGACAGAAAGACAATGTACAGTAATAACATTAGCAGATAAGTGATAAATGTTATCACAAACTAAATTCTGGAAGGACTTGTCAATGAATAATGTTGGGAACTGAAGCAGCAGATTTGCTGATGTTACTCAGTAGTGCTGATAGAAAGCGGAGTGTACATTTTCTGACTGATCCTTTTTTTCTGGCAAGTAATTTTGCTGTTTGGAACCTGGCCAACCAGTTTTTTTGTGTCTTGCTTATGTTATGGCATTAATGGTTGTTTCAAGGTCTCTGTGGCTGTATTTCTGTCACTCAGCCTAGCATGGGGACAGTCAGCTGCACCTTGTGCCTGGCACCAGCCTGTGTCAGTGGAAAGCTGAAGCAGCTCAGTGAAGGCTGTGTTATCATGTTGATGGTACAACTGAGCAGATGGTCCTGCTTTTCCAGGACCTCATTTTTTTTAGTTCATTATTGTAACCAGAAAGTCTGGACAAACAGCACAAAGGGTTTTGCGAGAAGGAGTTGACACATGAGGTAGGAGGAGAATATATGGAAGGGAAAGTAAAGAGTATTTCATGCAATTCACAAGTGAAGAAAAAAATAATTAATTAAAACAGTAAACTAAACCACTGAAATAATCATTAAGAAGTGGGCAACTTTTTAAAAATAAAAGCAAACCAAAAAACCCTAACTGTCTCTTTAATTTGGAAGTCACTGCTTTATTTGCAAAATACTGTGGTTGACTAACTCTGAAGTTGCTTCTAAAATAACAAAACCCGCCAAATTATCTGCCTGTGTCTTGCTGAAGCAAGTGTCATTGTGATTTCCCTCCACCCTTGAGTCGTCCTTTTGTTATGTGTGACTTAGTCAACACAGGGCTTTTGGCCAGAGCCCGTGGCTTATAGTGAAATCCCATTTGTGTGAGCTGAACCCAGTATTGCTGGGTCAGACTCACCCATTACAAATAAGGTAATTAAATGTATTCACTTCTGTGCTGCCATCTTGTTCTACATGAGTAGTTCTGTTCTCGGATCACCAGACTGTGGAAATAATATATTTCCAATTCGTGGTGAAGATGTTTTAAGGTGGTTTTTCCCCCGTTTTTCCATGTGGGATATATGCCTTCTATATTAGGGGAAAAAATGCAGTCTGAATTAGCAAAACCAAAAAGCAAAACTTTGATATGTTTTGTTTATCAGACTTCTAAGATGATAGGAGAAAAGTGGTGACCCTAAAACAGTTCAAAAAACTTTGTTTATAGTTGCTCGATTTGAAAAATTACTTCAACGTTTGGGAAACAGAAAAATCCTTTGAAAACATTTTTTTTCTATTTATATTTCCATGAAATACAGAACTCCTAAAAATACTCTAGTGATTGGTAGTCACTCTAGCAAAAAAATTCCTCTAATATTTTTTAAACAATCACACAAAATACTAGTAGAAAAATATTTTCTTCTGTGTAGTGTTCTTTCTGCCTTATCCTTTTTATCGTTACAGTGGACAAATAAGAAAATAACTAAATAAAATTTGTTTTTATACCTTGCTGTCAGCATATACCTAACAGATCACAAGTAATTATAAGTGTATTTTTACTTACTGAAGTAGTTCCTGTCAACACTTCTGTGTGCATCTGTTCTGTAGAAACTCACTTTATGGGAGTTAGTTATTATTGTAATAGACATCCTATGTATGGGATTACAAGGCCAGCTGTTGTGTCAGATATATGTTCACAATACATTTAATCCATAGTGCTGCTAAGCTCTCCGGATCAAAAAATGTGGAAGTAAATTAATTGTCGGTTACAATTGTTAGATATTGGTGTGGTGTCTATATACCACTGCTTTCTCTTACTGAAATAAAACAAAGTACTAACTACCTATTTTCTCTTCTTTCCCCAGGAAGCTACTGACTGCCTAGAAATTAAGGGTGTAAGAATTCTGGTTGATGAAGGTGGAATTTTTTTTTTTCCAAGAGCCTTTTCATAATTGCCTTTTGCAAAATCTTTGGACACTCCCCATTGTGCCATGTTTTGTGGCTTTCACCGTAAGAGGAATTTGTCTTGATGAAGATTCCCAACATTGGTAATGTGATGAATAAATTTGAGATCCTTGGGGTTGTAGGTGAAGGTAAGTAGTATCTTAATAAAAAGTTAATTAGAATTTTATATAGATTTGGCTTAGTCCTCTTGATGGTAGTAAGTTATCAATTGCACAATATTGTTTGTATGCAGATACTAAAAACCATCAGTTTATTCTCTACAGCTTCTGCTGATTTCTTTCTCATATGGAGAGGTTTGGAAGCTGAAAGGAATGGACGAGAAATGGGACAGTTTTGTGGATTTGGGGATTTTTGTGTTTTGTTTTTTTTTTTTTCTTAAAAGTTTAATATATTAATTTTTTATTAGTGGTACTAGAGAGATGAAAGTTATGAAGTGTTTTGTTTTGTATATTTTTTAAAAAATATTTTCTAAAAAAGTGTTTTAGAATCCATTTACTTTCAAGCAATTTTTATAAAACTGTTTCAGTGTACAGAGATTTAGTACCCTTATATGCAAGTTCTGGATAATAGTACTGGGAACAATATTATTTCTGCATCCAGGAGGTGACTGAACAGTGTTTTATCTTGCCACTTTTTTTTTCTTCTTTAAAATGTTTTCTCTCTCATCTTTGTTTCAGGAGCCTATGGCGTTGTACTTAAATGCAGACACAAGGTAAGTAAATTGCTTTTAAGTCAGAGATAAATGTTGGTATTTGGGTGAAACGGTGACTTTCAATGAGAACTGAGATGTTACTGTATATGAGACATGGCATCTGGGCTGGGCTTTTTCATGTTGTCAGTTACTCAGTTTTTTAATGCATTTGTCAGAGGAAATGGCTATATCTAGTAGCAAAGCTAATTTTTTTGTGTTTAATATTTGTCTGAAATATTACTAATGTTTCATTAATCTCAACTAAGGGAGTTTTTTAAAAAAGGAAAAAAGAGAAGTTGTTTTGGAACACAATTTATGCTCAAGCAGTCTCCATTAGAATATCAAATTATTTGCCAAATATTGCTGTATAAACATTCACCCCTTGGAAGGAGCAGGGGAGAGGGAGTGGGATCCATGTGGGATTTCTACAGCTGTGGGACAGTCAAACGGCAGTAAGAAAGCAGTGACTTTTTTTGGCTGTTAATTTTAATTTGGAGAAGGAAGAAGGTTAAAAGGAAATAAAAAATGCTGTTTGAGAGAAAAATGAAGTCTGGCAACCTGTCTACACTATTTTAACTGCCATGTAAGTTGGATGTATCTGAACTTGCTGCTCATAAACAGGGAATTGACACAAACTATGCTGTCTTTGGAGCAGCAGTGTAATATAACAAAATAACTTCTCTGAAGCAGAACATTTCAGAATCATAGTATTATTCATTTGTAGTGATCCAAGAATATATAAAAGTTTCTTAATGTAGTTCATACCTTTTTCTAGAAAAAGTTAACACTGTGCAAAGGACTTGTGTTCGTGTGATGGCTTTTAGTATGTACACAGAAGGACTTCTGCACACAACATAGGGTTGTATCTGGAGTGTCTTACACTCTTATACTGACTTAAAAAAGAAAAAAAATATTAGAACTTGGAAAGATCCTACCTCAAGCTGAAGCTTTGTTGTGCTTGGCCATCTATAACAGTCAATAAAATGACTTTGGTAAACTGAATCTTTTTAGATAGTTACAGTATAATAATTGAAGGTGAGTAGTTTGAGAACATCTGAGTAATGACAATACAGTTTATCCTAGGCAGCTCTATTCTTTATGGAAGGTAACCTCACTGAGACTCAAGAAGTTTCTAGTATTTTCTGCCTTGCTCTGCATGTCTTTAGTCATGTCCTTGTGCAAAATAGTTCAGTACTCTAAGAGTATAATGACAGGGTAATCTCTTCCTATGGGAATACCTTGCAGTATACCACATGACTGAAAAGGAAGGACTTTCCTTTGGCAGAGAGAAGTTCTTCTTCCTGCAGCCTGTGTAAGGATGCTGACTTGCTTGTGAGGATCTAAATTTTTTGGTAGTTGCACCATTTTTCTACAGCTTAATCTTAATTGAAACAACTGTAGTGAAGATTCTAAACAAAGTGGTATTTCTTAAAGCTTCTAGAAAGTGGGTTTACTCAAACCTAGGGTTTCCAGTATTTTATTTGGAGATCTGAAGAAAAGGTGAGGTGTGTTACTGTTTTCATCTTAGTGATTTATGATTCTCACTTATTTAAGCTGCACCCAGCCTCCATGAGCAGATTACTTTAGAGGCTATTTCTTTTATTAAAAAAGAATAACTGTCTAAAAGTTAAATGTTGACATTTCCTACTTGTATAGGAAACCAAACATTTAATTCACTTTCATGCAGTTTTAACAGAATTACTTGGAAATGCAAGGATGTGTGTTTTGGTTTGGTTTTCTTGATGGGCCTACTTTGAATGTGGAAGTGTTTATATTCATCTTCATAAATATTGATAATATGCTGGGATCAAATTCTCAGCTATTTTAAGTTAATATATCTCCATTGTATTGGTGAGAGGGTGAATTTTGTGTGAAATGGGGAGCCAGCCCCTAATTGCAACAATTTTCCAACATATAATCCACTAGTGCTTTACTAAATATGTAGCTTTTTGCCTCAGTGCATTTCACTGGCATTTGTATATGCATTTTAAATTGGAGAGAACGGCATAGGAAGAAATACCTTGTCATTATTATGTGTATTTTTTCCTTTGCGAAAGGAACATTATCAGAAAAGCTATAGTAGCTCCTTCAGAATGACTGTGTTTACATTATTATAGAGCATGTTTTTGTTGCAAATCTTTTATTGATAATTGGGGTTTGTGCATAAAGATTACTTGTTTGTCTGAGATGGTTTTTTGGTGTGAAGCTAATGCAAATAATGTTGAAATAAAGCAGATCTGATGTTCGGAAAAGCTTTTCCATTTTTGTCCTTCAATCAGAGGACTTTCCCTAAGGAAGTATAGTGAAGTACAGTGTTTGAAAATACTGGAAATACATTTGGTAGTCACAAACTATTAAAAGAAGTTAATCTTGGCTTCTCTGGATCTTGGCTATGTTTTGTGAAAAGAAAACCCACTTGGACAGTTCAACGGTGTCAGAGATCATGCCTGAGGAAAAGAATCTTAGCTAATGTTGAGGACTTGTCAAATATTTACACTTTAAATAAAACCCCAATCACTTTTACTTTGCAAAGGGGGCTTGTCGCTTCATGCAGAGTTAACCTTTGCTAATAGGGATTTAGACACAACTATTAGGAGGCCTCCTAGATCAGGTACAAAACTGATAGGATAATATTGTGATTTAAAATTAGTAAAATGATAGTCAGTTGCTGTAGTAAAGCCATGTCCCCAAAGATGGGCACATGGAGAAAGAAGCTTAAAGGAATAAATTAAGCTGAAAGCCAGTGTGAAAAGGGAATGTATTGTTAAAATGTCAGATAATAAACTGTGTGTATAGGAGGAACACTGACAACTGTAGCTGCAAGTAGGAGTTTGTAGAAGTGAGGTGAATAGATGCTTAGATGACTGAGGTAAGTGGAGACTGTATCTAGGAAGGCAAGATGATGACACTGGAACAGGGGTCGTTTGTTATAATGAGGCAGATGTCACCACAGGGCCGGGCTGGAGAGGATGGAGGGTTGGTGCTACCAGGCAATCAAACCATAAGAAGTGTTTGGACAAGGCTCTCAGGCACATGGTGTGACTCTTGGGCTCTCCTGTGCAGGCAGGCCCAAGAATTGGACTTTGAAGATCCTTGTGAGTTCCTTCCAACTCAGGCTATTCTATGATTTTATGCCTATATACCTGTACGTATAAATATATATATATATGTATATATATACCTATATATTTGAATGTATAAATTTATGACGATTTTTGTAGGTTAGCTAAATATGCAGGAAAGCACAGTAGAAATCTCCTAGACTTCTCCTTCTCTTGCAGTGTGCTCTGTGTTATCAGAGGCCTCAAGCCTGAGGGGATACAGTTTAATGATCTAGAAATTCGATTCCAGTTGTTCTTACATGTATAACAGCTCCTGTCTAATGAGATGTGTTTTCTGGTCTTTTGTTTTAGAACTGTGTTTAGTTTGGGTTAGTTTTAATAGTTTAAGGTATTTTTAGACCTTTTCTTTAAGGTAAAAACCACTGAATTCCCATATGAAAAAGAAACAGAAACAGAATTATTAGTTTATGGAATTATTTGGCACTTCAGTGCATTGAAGAATAATGATGATTTTGAATAGATTTAATACTTCCAGGCAAATTCTTCTTAGTCTAATATTTAATTTTGTCTTGTTTGAGCCTTCTGTAATACTTTTGCATTGTGTTTGGATAAGTTGCATGTGTGCCTCAGAATAGTTGAAAGAAATATTTGCTGACCTCTTAAAAAAAGGTATAATTTACTCATTAGAAAATTACTCATTAGAAAAAAAAAGAGTTTTCTTGATTTTCCCTTTGAAACCAATGTTTTCTGTTCCTGAAGGTAGCCCACTGCTGCACTCTTTGCACTCTTTGTTACTGTTTGAGCTCAGTCAGGAGTTCTCCTGCTACCAATGCTGGCCAGCTTGAGAAAATTCTCCCATGGCCATTACTGTGCTTTGAGGAAGTCATCCTTGTAGCAGAACCAGCCCCCGGAATCGCTTTTACCCTTTAGGACTGTCTGTAAGCAGATCCTAGAACACAGTGAAATCTGTTCTGTTGAGGGTCCGGGGTTGTATTTCTACTGTCTGTCTTTCTTAATTCTTTAAGGATCTTAAACTCTACTGTATCATGGTGGAGATGCTGGTCTGTTGTAATCCCAGTAAGAAAGGCACTCAGAGTCTGTAAAATAAAGTGCTGCTTCTTTAATGGGTATTAAATAAAATGTTAAAGGTAATCTTACATCCCTTTAGATGCTGGGAATCTTGAGTTGTGCAGCATCAAAATGGCCTCTGATCAGGGTGCAGCACACTGTGCAGACTGTGTCTGTAAAGAGGGGTCACTCCATTTTCATTATTCAAGCGATTACAAGATTTTTTTACAAGGCAACTCCTAATCATTTCTACTGTCAAACAGAAAAAATGTTCTCAGGAGAACTTGTCGCTACATCGCTAGATAAAGGCAAGACCATGCAGGTGATGTGACTGCAGGTGCTGAGTGGGAGCTGCCTGCAGGCTACTCTGTTACAACCACCTGTCTGAGTTTGTCCTGCAGCCCAGGGAGCTGAACAGCACAGGCCTGGGGCACCTCAGCTGAACTCTGACCTGCATCACTAGTTCCTCCATGTACAGTGGTGTTCTGGTCAGGGTGACTACACATTGTCACTGCCTCTTAGACTATCATCAGCTTTCACATTGCTGTTGGTTCCTTGGTCAGTTGTGTCAAGTAATTGTCTTTTCCACCCTCCAAAAATGTGATTGTCCCATCATGCCGTATTTGCCTTTCAGCAGATCTTAGAGTGCTCCAAGTCCTCTGTGAAAACTGAACTTTATTTAAAGGCTTCCCTTAGGAAGGTTTTATCTATTTTGCTCTCTTGATCAGGTGCTTTGAAGCAGATGACCTGTCACCTGTGTTGTAAAACTTTTGACTTGTTTCTTACCTGTTTCAAAGCAAATGTACATGCATTCAGGCCTCCCTTCCCCTTGCAAGAATCTCCTTGCCTTCTTAGTGTGTCCTCCTTCAAATATCCTGTGTCTGTTCGTGGCAGTGCTCCACTAATGCAAGCTATTCCACTACATTTTGTGTAATCCTAATACATGATTTCATCATCTGGGATGACAGGTAGCTCAGTGAACTCATATTTCTGTAACCGTGTGCTGATTTCTACTTCATCCTCTTTGTTTCTCACAAATTTATGGCACCTGGAACCTGGTCATGCTGCTTTTATAGGGGGAGTGAGAGCTTCATACTTGTAGAAAATTTGGGAGTATCTCTAATATCATAAAAACAGAGTTCTGAATTTGCCTGGTGGTTGTTAGAATCCCTTTTCTGACTCATGTATCTGCTGATGTTATTAACATCTCACTTGAAATCTGCTAACCCTTATTTTTATGTTGATGAGTTTCTTCCTCTTTGTTTCTCACAAAGGTAAGTGTACTTATTTGTGAAAATTGTATTTATCTTCACTGTGTTTTGTTTTTTGAGGTTTATGCTTTAGAGTTGGCTTTCAAGGTTCCTTAGCTCCCCAACATGTGTTAAGTGAAGTTAAGCTTGGACTGAAGAATACAGCCATTGCAGTTTAATTTCTTTTTATGGTATTATCTTTTGTACTGAAATGGATACAGCTCTTTTTTTGTTTTATTTTGGATTTGACTGACTTGACAATAGTTCCTGTTCAAGATTTCTCCTGATTGAGAGATTACATGATGAGTAAATGAAAAAGTTGAGTAAATCAAAAATCAATGAGACCAGATTGCTACCTGTGGTTTTTTCCCCTCAGTGCTACAGCTTTTCTTATGGTTGAGGTAGTATGAACTGATTTCAGATTTTGACTGCTCAGCTAGAGAATAAATACATACTGCCTGGTATTTGAACACCAGAATACTAGCAGTGCTGATCTGGAATTTTCTGGGGTTTGGTGTTTGTATTTCACTAAACTTTCTATAATATTGTGAATTAAGGAGAGGTGCTTTTGACAGAAATAGATATTAGGTGTGATATTCCTATTCAACATTTTAATGACAGATCTGAAGGTAAATGTGAAAGTACTGCTGCTAAAAGTTAAGAAAAACAGACTGCAGTGGTAAGGAATAGAAGATAATGCAGAGCATTTAGCATTACATGGCAAGTGATTCCATTCAGGAAAATAATATTTTAAATGTTTGTATTTCTTCATATGTAATTGACTTTCAAAATTAAGACCTTTGAGCAAAATTTAAATGTTGTTAGGAGCATTTTCAACACTTAGCTTTATCATTTTGGAGTAAAGCTGAAAGCTGAGTAAAATGCATAGACTTTTTCTCATTTTTGCACATGGAGAGGAATAACTCCATGCACCAGT
>WEIV01026417.1:50541-88447 GCA_013390005.1 Calyptomena viridis | reverse complement strand
ATCCCAGGGGTGTCCGTATCCTGCCCATCCCAGGGGTGTCCGTATCCTGAGCATCCCAGGGGTGTCCGTATCCTGAGCATCCCAGGGGAGTCCGTATCCTGCCCATCCCAGGGGTGTCCATACCCTGAGCATCCCGCGGGTGTTCCTGCCCTGCCCATCCCATGGTGTCTCTGCCTCGTGTGTCCCATCGAACAAATCCCGCCCCATCCTCTGGAAGCAGCACTGCCCACATGATCCAGGTGGGGATTACCTGCCTCACGTGTCACCTGGATGGCTCCCAGCCCATCCTCGGGTACAGACCAGCCCTTCTGGGGAACCCCCCACAGGGCACAGAGTTCCTGGAGGGTCTCAGTCTTGTGCAGGGGAGGTTTGGGATATTTTCCTCGTGGAAAAGGTTGTCCAGCCCTGGCACAGCTGCCCCGGGCAGTGATGGAGTCACCACCCCTGGAGGGATTTAACAGACATGTAGATGTGGCCCTGGGGGACATGGTTAGTGCTGGCTGTGGCAGGGCTGGGTTAGTGGTTGAGCTCGATCTTAGACACCTCGGCCCTGTCAGTGACTCCCTCTCTGGGTTAGTTTGATCCTCCAAACACTCTCTCCTCGTGCTTGGAGCCTCCCTGATCCCAGCTGTGTCACCCAACAGCCCTGCAGTGCACTTGGGTGATGAGCACAGGCTGCACAAGGGAGCTCTGCACCACCAGGGAGCACCAAGCAGAACTGCAGAATCAGACAGGAGGCATTTTACACCCCCAGGTCTTTGCCAAGCCGCATTTTCCCCCTCTCCTCACTTCCTGGCAAAGCCTCTGGCACGTCCCACAGCCCCAGCAGCTCTCAGTGTTGCCCAACTTTGGCTCCTGTTTGCCCTGGTGTCTGCAGCCCTTGTTCAGGGTAGCCTTGACCCCGCTGGCAGCAGCCTTTCTGTTCCCTCTACCAGAGTCTTTTGGGGTTGGTGCCAATCCCTGAGCACCCCAGGGCACCTCAGGGGTCTGTGAGAGCAGAGCCTGCAGCCCTGGAGCTGGAGGACACCTCAGCTTCTTCAAATGGAATTCTCCTCTCCCTGTTGCACTTGAGCTAAAGGCAGCAAGAAATCCCTCCCTGGGAGGGTGGGGAGGCCCTGGCACAGGGTGCCAGAGAAGCTGTGGCTGCCCCTGGATCCCTGGAAGTGTCCAAGGCCAGGTTGGAGCCACCTGGGATAGTGGGAGGTGTCCCTGCCCATGGCAGGGGGGGGGATGAAATGGTTTTTAGGGTCCTTTCTAACCTGTGCTCCACACAGGCCTTGGTGTGCCCCAAACCCCACAGCTCTCCCTGCACGGCCACCGGGCTCCTCTCACTCCATGTTTACACGATCCCAGCACAACATCCAGCTCAGCCAGCGCTGCTCCGGGTGCTCTCCGGAAGCTCAGGAAGAATGGAGCTATAATGGGAGCGGGAGGACAATGAGTGCTGGGAGCATGAGGGCACCCTGGGGCCGCCTGGGACACCCGCTCCTGGCCTTGGCCACCTTCCTGGGCTGGCTGTGCCCATCCCTCTGCCCTCGGGAAGGCGTTTGTAACAGCCTGGATGGAGCTCTGCCCTCGGGGGACTGATGTGGCCCCTGTGACTGCAGCCCAGCTCTGCTTCCCACCAGGAGCCCCAGTCTGGATGAAATGCTGTGAAATAAAGAGTGGGGACCCCGTGGGGTCCCAGGTTTGACCCCTGGGCTGTAGATCAGGGAGGAATGAGGTCCATGTCCACTGGGGGTGATGCTCTGCCACCAACTCCTGTGACAGGTCCCAGCCTGAGCTCTCCCAAAGCACACAGGGGGTGCCCAGGTTTTTCCTTAGCACTGGCTTTATTTTCACGGGTTGACACGAGGTGTGGGGAACACCCAAACACTACGACAAGAGGCTGCTTGGCCTGAGCCCACACACCAAACCTAAATCACATCGCTACACACACCAAAAACACGGGGAACACGAGGACACACAGAGCTTCAGTCTCCTGGGAGGGAGGTACAGGACTGGCAAATGCACCTGCCAGGTGGCAGAACAAAGCCTTGAAGGCTTCCTGGAGCCCACAGGGATGGAGTGACCTGTAAGGGGAGGCCGAGTCCCTCCGGAGGCATCTTGGAGTGAGCAGGCTGGGAGGGAGGCTCTGGTTCGGCCTGCCCGGGTGGCAAGATTGCAGGTGGAGGGGCTGTGCTGGACCACTAGGAATAGCTGGCAGGGCTGGGGACCCCCTGAGCTAAGGGAGGCTTGGAGCCAGCTGTGGGTGACCCCTGAGCTGCCAACCAACTGCACCCTGGGCAGGTGGGCACAGCACCCTGCCCTCCTCCTTCAGGAGCTCCTCTTCAGCCGCAGGGCGTTGTCCAGGGCCACCAGCTGGCGCAGGAAGCCGCGGTTGGGGATGATCCCACGGTGGTCCTTGACTGTCTTTATGGCTTCTACGAGGGGCATGTGGTGGCGGATCATGAGGTAGGCGAGGACCAAGGTGGCCGACCTGCTCACCCCGACTGCACAGTGCACGAGGATCCTTCCTGGGGGCAGACACAGGGGCTGTGTCACAGCAGAACAAAGATCCCAGCTGAAAACCCGGCTGAGGGCCCAGCTGTGCCCTGGAGCAGCCAGGAGCTGTGGCTCAGGGGAGCAGCACGTGGTGCTGGGCGAGGATCCTTCCTTCTGGAGGGATTGGGATGCACCGAGGTTCCCTCATGGCAAAGGGTGTCAGTGATCTCCCAAAACAGATGAACAGACCCAGCCACAGCTCAGGACACGGGCTGGGGCTGTGAGCTGAAGGGGCAGTGTTCTCACAGAATATTCTGAGCTGGAAGGGACCCACAAGGCTCATTGAGTCCAAATCTTGAATGAATGACCCACACAGGGACCAAACCCACAGCATTACTAGCACCATGCTCTGACCAACTGAGCTCATCTCAGGGTCACTCATCCAGCCCGTTCCCTCTCTGCAGGAGTTGATCCCAAGCAGGACACACCCCCCAGCCCAAAATACCTTTGTTCCTTAGGATCCTTGGCAACAGGATCCATCCAGCTTCCCACCTCCCCACAGCAATCCCTTCTGACCAACCTCCCTTCTCCCCTGCCAGACCCCTTCCCCACGGACCTTCATGGAGGGCCTGGTGGATGAAGTCGGCCGCGGGGTAGAAGTAGGGGCTCATGTCGAAGGAGGGCGAGTCGTGGGCCTCGATGCCCAGGTAGCGGATCCCGGTGCCCTCGTAGTACTCGGCTCCCCCCCTCCACTTGCTGTGGGAGGCGTTGAGGACGTGGGTGATGCGCAGCTGGAGCAGCTCCCGCCGGTTGGACGCGATGTCCCTGCACGGGGGAATGGGGCACACAGAGGGCGTGTGAGAGGAGTTACGAGTTCCCAGGGCAGGTGTAAAGGCTGTGCTGGACAAATGTTTCTGTCTGAGAGAGGTGGGTGCAAAGGAGGAGTGTGGGGTTCTTGAGGTTCCTGGGTTTTAAGTCAATCTCACAGTCCGTGGCTCCATGGACAGCCCACCTCTGCCCAGCCCAGCACAGCAGCAGTCACAGCTTCCCCCTGAGGGGCAGAGGAGGGGCAGGGACTGAGCTCTGCTCTGGGGGACAGGGACAGCGGCCAGGGAATGGCTGGAGTTGTGGCAGGGCAGGGGGAGGTTGGAGCTCAGGAGCCAGGGAATGGCTGGAGTTGTGGCAGGGCAGGGGGAGGTTGGAGCTCAGCACAAGGTTCTGCTTTGCCCACAGGGTGGGTGGGCACTGCCCAGGCTCCCCAGGGCAGTGGGCACAGCCCCAAGGCTGCCAGAGCTCCAGGAGATCCAGGATGATCCTCTGGGCACAGGGGGGACTTTGAGATAGGCCTGTGCAGGGCTGAGAGTTGGACTGGATGATCCTGGTGGGTCCCTTCCAGCTCAGGACATTCTGTGATTCCGTGAACTCTCTGCACAGCCCAGCTCACGTCCTTCCCGCTCTATCCCGGTGTTCCACACCCACCACATCCTCTCCTCCCTCCTTTTCCCAACCTCCCCCTCCCACATTTCCTGAGCTCACCAAAGCAGCCCTGACCCCCCCAGCCCTTGTCCCCTGCCCGTACATACTGGTCTCCCAGGTAGAGTCCTGGCCACACCTCATCCGCGTGGTTACAGGCCGTCTTCCCGGTGTACAGGAGCCTTTCCAGCTCGAACACACTCAGGATGGGGTGGCTGCCACGCTCCTCCCGCGGGGCCCGGCTCGGGGACCTGCTGCTGTTCCTGTAGAACCTGGCCAGGAAAGCCATGGGAGCTGCCGAGACCCACAAGGCATACCTGTGGTACCTGTGGTACCTGGGGGGTCGAGAGGGCCGGAGGGTGGCCTGGGGGTCACTTCTGCTGCTGCTGCCACCCACGGTCCTGTGGTGGAAGCAGAGGAGGAGCTGTTAGAACAACTGGTCCCTCGTGGAAAGAGAGACACGGAGGGGCTGGAGAGTGTCCAGGGAAGGGAAGGGAGCTGGGAAGGGGCTGAGGGAGCTGGGGGGGCTCAGCCTGGAGAAAAGGAGGCTCAGGGGGCACCTGGAATTCTCTGCAACTCCCTGACAGGAGGGGGGAGCCAGGGGGGGTCGGGCTCTGCTCCCAGGGAACAAGGGATGGGATGAGAGGGAACGGCCTCAGGCTGGGCCAGGGGAGGCTCAGGTTGGACAGGAGGAGGAATTTCTCCCTGGAAAGGGCTGTCAGGCCTTGGCAGGGGCTGCCCAGGGAGGGTTGCAGTGCCCATCCCTGGGGGTGTCCAAGGAAGGACTGGAGTGTCCCTCAGTGCTCTGGGCTGGGGGACACGGTGGGGATGGGGCACAGCTTGGACTGGATGGTCTTGGAGGCCTTTTCCAATCTCAGAGATCCTGTCATTATGTGATGCTGTAACTGGGGACCTCTCACTCCGACCCTTTTGTAGAAAAACTGGCCCAAAGCAGCCAGTTCTCACCTTCCTGATGTCAGGTCAGGTACCCAGTGGTTCCCAGCATGAGGACAAACATTTCCTACATCCCTTCCAAGAAGGAAAACTGCTGGGGAGAAGTTTGTGCTGCCAGGGCTGGGGAGGCAGCCAGATTGCTGAGTCTCCACAGGCTGAGGTTTTGCTCCAGCCCCACGACTTTGGGTTGAGGCCACATTGGCAAGAGATGCTCTGCACAGGACCACCTTCCTCCTGTGCAGGCTCTGGGGCTGTGCTGCCAGCGGGGCAGTGCCAGCTCGGGGCTCATGCTGCCAACCTGTGCTCAGAAGTGAGGAAAGGCAGCCAGGTCTGGGCAAACCACCAGGACTGGGGAGGAAAAGCCCCCCAGACAGGTGGAGGATTCCATATGGCACCAGGCAGCCTGGCCAGGACCCAGGCACAAGAGCCTGCGGGGAGGGAGAGGCTGGGTTAACCCCTCCATGTCCAGCAGTGCTGCTGCTGCATTGGAACATCCAGGGCTGGGCTGGGCTGGAAAGAGTTAACTGAGGGGATGAGAAAGCTCATTTTACAGAGCAGCTCCTCTAGGACACAGCTCCGCTCCCAAACCTTTGGATCATGCCGATGTTTGTCACCCATCTGCAGGAACCCTCCCCCTGGATCCCCCCTGGATCCAGCAGGTCACAGTCCCTGCGCCAGATGTGCCTTTTTTTGCTCATTTGCTGCTGCTCCACAGACAGGCCCTCCCACACGACAATAAATTCTCTTTCCCCCATCCCTGCTGCTGCCCCGGGGGTGCCCAAAGAGCGCCCCCAGAGCCCCCCAGCCCAGCTCAGCACTGGCTGCTTGTCCCTGGGACTGGGGGGAAGCTCAGCGACCTTGGGCTGGGTCAGTCTGTGCCTCTGCTCCGACTTTGCCCGAGGCACCAGCCAGCAGCAAGTGGAGCAGAAGGAAGGAGCCTCCAGCCATTTCTTGGCAAAGTGCAGAGAAAAACATTGCAAGGACATGGGGGAGCTCGGAGGGACATTCATGGATGTGTCCCACCCTGTTCCAGCCCCTGTTCAGCCCCTGCCTGGCACCCCAGGGCAGGTCAGCCCTGAGCACAACACACAGCCCAGAACAGGGCACGGGCCAGCTCTCACCCTGCTCTGGTCAAATTTGGACTCCTCCACACTGGGGATCCAGACTTGGCAAAGCTCACCTGGAAAAGGCATCCGGCAGGGCCCTTAAACCTTGGGTGACCTTGGCTGCAGCACAGCCACGTGTCCCCTGCCCCAGGGAGTGCTGAGAAACAAACAGCACAGGGGGCTGCAAAAGCCACGGAATCATGTCCAGGGCTGGAACCAGTGGAATCGCAGCCCCTCTTATGGCCACGGCTGGCTGGAAAACCAGCACCCCACACCTTTCCCGGGATGCAGCTCGGGGAACCCCAGGCCCAGCATCCCACCCCTGGCACACCCCCAGGCAGGGAAGGGGCACTGCCCCACATCCCCGAGCTCAGGGCGACCCCCAGAGCACTGGGGGCACCCGAACCCCCCCAGGCACCGGGTGCACCCCCCGTTTGGGCAGCCAAGCCTGGGGGTCACTCCCTGCTCCCCCCGGCCCCCTGTGCCCGCAGGGAGGGGACAATCCTGCCCGGTGCACAGAGCGGGGTCCCTGCACAGCCCCCTGGCGCTGACAGACCCCCACCCTCGGTACCTGGGGAAGGGCTGGGATGCCGGGAGCCGGGGCAGGATCACATCCAGTCGGCCATGTCTTCCCGCTGCCGCCGCCGCTGGAGAGAGGCTGATGTACGAACATCTATTTTAAGGCATGACATGTCCAGGGGCAGGTTTGTTTATCTCGTGCTGTGCATGGATGGGCGAGGGAGGAAGGAGGGACGGGGATGCGGGGCTGGCACACACGGGCACGCACAGGAGCCCATGGCTGTGCAGGGACACGCACGGCACATCCCATCCCTGTCCCCCTCCTCCCGCTCGGCGACAGCCACAGGCGAGCACGGACATGGAAAAGCTGGGAAAGTGCCGCCGCTGACATGATTCCTCAGCCCAGGAATCCCGGGCTGTCGCTGGGGGCTGTTTCTTCGTGTGGTTTTTTACGGCTTGACCTCGTCCTCCCCCCCGTCAGGGTCTCCTTACAAAGCCGGGGCTTGGGGATGTTTTATTCGTTTGTTGAGGGGAAAAAACCTTGGGGAGGGAGAGGGGGAGTCGTGTGGTGATGGAGAGTCATGGAATCAGAATGGTTTGGGTTGTATTGGATCTTTATAAATCATCCCATTCCAACTCCTGAACGAATGTGACAAAGTGTTTACAAATCCGTTTTAAAGTCACGGAATATTTTTTTCTAGGGGGGGGAAAAAAAGGAGGAAAAAAAAAGTGGAGACTCACCAAGATGGAAGCTTTTTGTTTTGACAGTTCCTAAATGACACCGTTCATTTCACAAGCACTGCAATATTTCAGTTAAACATTTCCCAGGCAGAATATGCTCCTTTTCCCTTTGAACTGCTGGCTTTCCAGTTAAAAGTTTGACTCAAATCACAAAGTAGGAGTGTGGTGGGAAAAACAACCCGAGGAAGAATCAAAAGAAGCTGTTCCAGGCTAAATGACACATTCCACAGTTTATGGAATGCCCTCCCCCACTCCTATTTGATTGAAACCCAGGCAATTTGCCTGTTTTGTTTTCAGCTGAACTTGTGTTTATCCCAGGATACAATCTCAGGAGTTCCAAGGATGAACAGGGAGGTCCTGGGTAGTATTTCATGTCCTTTTGATGCTGCCAGCTTGGGAAAAGCCTGTCCTGCCCCCTGGAAAAGGACTTGGACTCCACTTACCTGCAGAAAGGTTGAGCTTTTCACTTCTGCCTGGCCACACTCCTCAAAAAAACAGGCACTGAGTGACCTGAAAGGAAATTTGCCCTTTCACAGCTCTGTAAGACACCTTTGATGTGGACAAGCACCAGCTCCCTCCCTCCCCTGCACCAGGGAATTACATTCCCAGGAGTCTGGAAAATGTGTTTCTAAACAGAAGTGCCTCCAACCCCCATCAGAAAAGGTTAAATCTGAATTTAAAGAAACTACATGAAATAAAATTAGGTGGATAAATGTTTTGGCAGAGCATTGCCTGCAGGGAACTCACTGGTCATTTAAACAGAGGATTAGTAGTTGTTATGTTTTTGTTCCAATAATAATGCTGGGATTGCTTTGTAAGGCAGCCAGAAGTCCCCAACAAAGGCAGCGACTGCTCCTTAGATAATGACATTTCAGAGGCTTTGAAATGCCTGGGCAGCACCGAGGAACAGTGTCACCAACCTGTCTTTTGATAAGGGAAGTTTCTCAGACACAGACCAGACCTCTTTGCCTCACCTCCTCTCCTCGTTTTCCATAAAATCAGCACTGCAGCCCAGCCTGAGCTGCTCCTCACTCCCTGGCAGGATTTATCAGCTCCTGAAGTTCCTGTCCTTGGGGACACGAGGCCTCTCAGAGCCCGGAGCTGCTCTGCAGGTTTGTGACACACCTTGCTCCGGGTCCCACCCCCAGTCCTGTCTGTTTGCCCTGGAGGGCCCTGGGAAGAAAAACCACTCCGAGAACTGCCCGGGCACAGGGAGGGAAATCAAAATACAACCCCAAAAACTCTCTTTCCTGGCAGCGATTCCCTCAAAGCTGCTCCTTCTGGGAAGCTCCAGGTGCAGGACAGGACACAAAAGTGTCCCACAGCCTCATTTCCCTGCGAGCTGGATCCGGGCAGGATTCCTGAGCCCGGGAGCCGAGGAGGACCATCTGCTCCTCGGCAGAGACACATGATGTGGGAGACACAGCAGTGGGATGCGGCTCCCCCGTCCCAGGGACCACGGCACGGGGGCTGTGGATGGTCCGGGATAGCGCTGGAGACGCTTCCCGTGTCCCTGGCTGGCACACCCAGATCCCCGGGGGTGTGCTGTCCCCTCGGGGGTGGGATGCTGGCACGGCAGCGATGCCACTGCAGGTTTGTGCAGGGCACAGCAGGTCGGCACAGCCCGCACGGAGCAGCTTCCAGCTCAAACAGGGACCAAACGGGCTCCCGGTAAATCAGGGGGACACCCGCTGCTCCCCACACCTCTCCAGGCTGGGCTTGGAGCAGGGCCGGGCTCTACAAAACCCACCCGGGAGTGGAGAAGAAGCTGGAAAAGTTCGCGGCTCCAACCACTGGAGGCTGCTCTGGTCATACATAAATCACCCCTGAGCTCTGGCAGACGAGGGAAACTCAAGCCGAGGGAAGGAAGGGCGGCTTTGGAGGGTTCCAGAGCTGCTGTTTCCCGGCCGTGCCCCCCGTGCCCGCAAATCCACCGCGGTGTTTTAAAGATCAGGGATCGGTCACTTCCCACGCGAAATGCTGCGTGTCCAAAGCCACCTGGAAGGCACAGGAGCCAGAATTTATTACACTCGGTGGTAAAGAGAGAGAGGAGATGTGTTTCATCCAGCAGGTGCTGTTTATAGACCCACTGCAGAGGTCTTTGCAGCCTTAATTCCATGATTCCAGGCACATGCCGAGAGGGCTTTGAAAAGAGGGGATTTACCTGGCACTGGAAGAGCCCAGGAGGGACCGTGGGCTCAGCTCAGGGGCAAAACCCACCAGCCTGGGGAGGAAAATCCACCCCAGAACCCCAGAACTGCTCAAGTTGGAAACGATTCCCAAGACCATCGAGTCCAGCCATGAACCCCCCACCATGTTCACCACTAAACCACGTCCCCAGGTGCCACATCCACGTGTTTTTTGAACAATTCCAGGGGTGGTGACTCCACCACTGCCCTGGGCAGCTCACGCTGTGGCTGCAGTGTGGATGAAGCATTGCAGGGGGGGGTTCAGTGCCTCAAAACGTGGCACAGAGGGTTTGTCTGAAAGGCTGAGCTCGTGTGGCCACTCAGTCCAGGGGAGGATCGATTCTTTAGCAAAGCAATGATGTCATAAAGATTTTTTTTTGGCCTGCTTGAGCATGGAAAGAAATCACAAAGCTCAAGGTGCTTCTCCCCAAGTCCAGCCCACCCTCCCCATCCTATTCATCCCCCAGCACCTCTGGGGCAGGTTTGTGCTCCTGAATCCTCTCCCAGCCCCCAAATAAACATCTGCCTGCTGTAAGAAGTGTGATGGAGGGCTCTAAACCCTTGGCAAGGAGGATGTGCAGCAACACAATCCCTCTGTGCCCACTCCAGCCTTGGCTGCATCGATTCACTGCTGGAGGGGCCACTTGAGCCCTGGCAGTGCTGAGCTGTTTTCCATTAAAAGAAAGGAAAAGGAGGAGGAAATAGCAGGCACCAGGCTCATTGTCTGAGAGCTGTAAAACCTGCAGAGCCTCAATTTGTGCAGCCTCTGTCCAGGGAGAGCAGGCAGCTGCTGCCTTGCTGCACACTCACAGTGTTTATGGGTACTTAGCAGGGAGACTCCAAACGCTCCTGGATGCATTTTTCCTGTCATGCTCTGTCTTGTTAATGTCAGGAGCAGCCCGGGATGCATTGAAGTTGCTACAGCACAAGGAGGTTAAAAAAAAAAATCAAAGGAAGAAAACCAGCTGAAAAAACAGCGAGTTGCTGGCAAAATATGCTGTGAAATCCTGATGTTTTCTGTCAAGCTGGTCACTCCAGCTTGTCAAAGCTTGTCAGCAGAGCAGCTGGGGCACAGGCCAGGCCTTCCCCGAGCTGGTGGGAGGGTGTTCTTGTCCTGAGACTCATGTTTCAACCCTTGGAAATCTGTCAGATCACAGACTCGGGGAATATCCTCAGTTGGAAGGGACCCATGAGGATGATCAAGTCCAACTCCTGATCTTGTACAGACATCCCAACAATCCCAGCCTGTGCCTGAGAGTGTTATCCAAACATTCCTTGAGCTCTTGGGGCCGTGACCAAACCCTGGGCAGTGCCCACCCACCCTGTGGGCAAAGAACCACCTGGTGCTGAGCTCCACCCCCCCCCTGCCCTGACACACCTCCAGCCATTCCCTGCTCCTGTCCCTGTCCCCCAGAGCAGAGCTCAGTCCCTGCCCCTCCTCTGCCCCTCATGAAGTTGTGTGTTGACCACGAGGTCTCCCCTCGTCTCTTCTTCCTCTTCTCCAGCTGAACAAACGGGAGGGAACTGCTCACCCTCCCAAGGCAGCACAGCCAAGACCTCCAGGAGCCCCAGTGACACGGAATCTGAGCCCCTCACTCTCTCTAAAGGCTGAGGGGAAGGTCCCATCTCTCCTGCAGAGCCCCGAGGGCAGAGGGGTGGTCAGTCCCTGTGGATCCCTGGGGGCACTGCCCTGCCCACCGGGGCTCAGCACTGACACCTCTCCCTGCACCAGCTCACGTTTTGCTCCTGCAAATCCAAACCCCTCCGGGAAATCTGCTTTGGAGGGAAGAGGATTTCCAGCTGCATCAGGGTGGAAACTGGGGCCAAGTCCTTGGCAGACTCCCAGTGGGTCTGGGCCGTGTCTGGGGGGTTCCTTGGACAGGGACACGCAGCCCCTGTGCCTTTGGGAGCCCGTGGCTGCTGCCACCACCAAGCCCTGCCCTCACCATGTCCGTGGCACTGAGAACCCCAGCAGCTCAGCTCCAATTTCTAAAGCAGCAAGAACAGCTTAGGAGCTCAAATATAAAGTCAGGGGGAGTTGGGTGCCTAATTCCATTCAATCTCCTTTCTAATTCCTCCCCTTAGGGCTTTGAGGAAGTGGCTGGTTTGATTCGATGAAGAAAAAAGCTGCTCCATTAGCAGGTCTGATGCTGGAGAGGTTTCTTTGAGGCTGTGATGAAGCCCAGCACCCTCCACCAGGCCTCTCTTGCTGCTGGATCCTATTTTCCCTTCAGTGACATTATGTCTTAAACAGGCTCTCCCTGTAATAACATTTGCAGTAATGAAATCACTCGGCTGCTGCCGCTGCTTTTAACAGCACAAATCTCTGAGCTGCCTACAAAGGGAGATTTAAATGTCACACACAATGTGCTGGATGTGTCCATCAGGAGATAAGGGTTCTCTTTGTGCATGAAGGGAGATGTGGTGGGGACTGCTGGGCACAAAAATCCCTGAAAAGGGATCCTGGAGGCTGGGGGGGAGCAGGGATGGGATAAGGGAAAGATTCAGACACAGAGAGCTTTTCAAATCCCTCCCTGGCTAAAGGGCTCCCAGAGGTGTGACAATGTCCAGGCACGACATTTGCAAGGGAAAGTAATCGGAATCAGCTCCTTTTGTTCATTTTTAACTTGCTTTCCTGAGCAATCTGATCCAGTGAGTGGCATCCCAGCCCCTGAGAGGGGCTTTAAGGTCCCTTCCAACCCAAAGAATTCCAGGATTCTGTGAATTCTGGGTTCAGGGTTTGCCCTCTAACAGCAGCTGTGCAGGATTGGGGTGGGAGGAGGAAATGTCTGTAACTGGGGGAGAATGATCCCAGCAATGATGCTCTGGGATTTTAACCTTCATATCCACATTTCCAGAAGGGTGGCCTGGCTCCAGCTCACTGCCAGTGCCAGCTGCCTTCCACAGCCCCTGGCTCTCCCCAGAGACACAAACTCTCATTTTCCTTGGTTACACTCAAGGCTCCGAGGGCTGATTGATGTTTGAAACCCAGGAAAAGTCCTTCTTCTGAAAATTCGGCTGCTTGATTCCCTAGTATGGAAATTCCTCCTTGCTTATCCCCAGGAAAGCTCTTATTTGATTGATTTATTCCAATAAAAGGCTAAAAATTCCCAGTTCCATCAAAGCCAGTTGTAAAACCCTCCACATCTCAAAGGCAGGATTTTACCAGCACACTCTTCTTTGCCTCAGGGCGGTTGGTTTTCTTTTTTTTTTAGTTTTTTAGTTTTGGGCTTTTTATTTTTTATTTTTTTTCCGAGAAACAGCTCTGTCAACAACTCCAAGGGTTACATTAGGAACCATCACATCTCTCTGCTGGCTCCTAATGGGAACATGACTTGTACCTCCAGCCTGGCTTTCCATCTGCTCCCAGCACAGACAGGAATGTCACAGTCACCATGGAAAGTACTCGTGTTCCGAGGAGAGCAGAGCAACAATGAAAGGAGGAAAACATATTAGAGCTGATGATTTAGAGAGAAAGGGCAGATCTTCCCCTCCAAAATGTCCTGTAGCTGAGGAAGGAGTAACCTTTCCTCAGCAGGAATGTTTGCTGCAATGGGAAGAGAGACAGATTTTCCCCTTCTGTTTTCTTGCATAAATGTTAATTTTAGCAGAAAAAAAAATAAAGGTCATGAAGGACAAAAGATTGGGGGGTGGTAAAAAATAAACCTTCTCCACCCTCCCCAAAGACCTGACTGTCTGAGCTGCTTTGCTTAATAGAAATGGGCAGCAAAGAACGTTTTGGCTTTAATAATTCTAATTATTCCATGGTATTGTGAAATAAATTAGAAATCCAAATGAAATCAGCATCCCATGGCACAGGGAAATGTGCAGGCACAGAATGCAGGTATCTAAATCCATCCCAGGTTCTGTCTTGCAGAGACAAGACAGAAAATAATGGAAATTACGCTCAGGAACAGGAGAGAAAATTAAAGCACACAGTGCAAAGTCATGCAGGGGCTGAAGCAAATCCAGCCCTGGGCCATAGCTTTCCTTTTCCTAACTCCTCTGTAACTGAGGGGGATGTTTCCCTGCTTCCCACTCTGCCCTTTTCCCAAGGATTACACAGCTGTGATTCCAGTCCCTCAGGAATGCAGCACCTTTGGAGCCGGGACATTCCAAGGAATTGGACACTTGAGAGGCTGTGAAATCTGTGAAGGTTTGATGCAGCCCCAGGAGTGTCTGTGGGGCTTCCTTGGAGACTTTGTCCCATGGGAAGGATCTGAGCAGGGTAGAAATTCACGTTTATTTGCAGAGAGGGAGCAGAAGATCCCCAGCATCCAAGCATTCCAAACCTTTAGCAGTTGTTCGTGGAGCAGGTGAGCAGGACAAGGACCCACACAGAGGAGAGGAGCAAACCCAGCCTTTCTCAGCTCTTTGTCAGGACCCTCATCCACCCCCGAGGGATGAAAGGCCACACAAACCCTGCTCCCAGCTGCTGTTATTCCACACAGTTATTCCAAGGAAAACATCCCAAGGCAGGCCCTGGGACAGCAGGGAAGGTGTGTCTGGGTGGGGGATCCTGGTGTGGGAATCATTGTGGTGCTGTGGCTCCTGGCTGCCCATCCAGAAGGTGGGATGGAGGATCCCACATCCCTCCTCCAAGCCCAGCAGAGCTCCCTGTTATCTCCCCACACAGAGCTGGTGCTTGAGCAAAAGCCATTCCCCTGTTTTCCTCAGAGGACTCCCAGGATTTCTGGCATCCCTCACCCAGGTCGTCTCTGTCCTGCCAGAGGGGAATTTGGCTGCCCAGCCCTGCAGGCACAGCCAGACCCGGAGCTGGGGCAAAATTCCAAGGAGCAGCATCAGTGCAGGACCTGCCTTTATCTCCTCCTCACACCTGGAGTGTTTCACGGGAATATTCTCACAGCTGAGGTGGATGGTTTGGAGCAGGGGAGGAGCTGGAGTTGGAGCAGGGGGTGCACAGGAAAGCCCACGGGAAAGGGGGGGGACATGGGAAAGGAGGGTGACAGCAAGTGCTGCCATCCCTGGCATTAAAACTCAGAGTGTGACATGGGGACACTGAAGGAAAAACCCACAGGGATCATGTGCAAGGGCCTAAATAAATTCTCCCCTCGTGAGCCCCTGCCTGGAGGACCCTGCTGTGCTCAAGTGGCACGAGAGGGGGGTTCTGGTGGCACTCTGCTGGCTGTGCCCCGTGTGCCCAGGGCACTGCAAAGTCCATCTGTGCCCGTGTTTCCTGATGCAGTGATTCACAGTGGCACTGGGGAGCTGGAGGCAGAGCAGGACATTAAAGCAGGTCTCCTCGTGTGACCCCTCCTTTGGATCCCTCCTCACCCCAGGCTCTCGGAGACAAAGCCCAGTGTGTGGCACTACAGGAGAGGCAGAGCAGGATCCAAAGGCTTGGCTGGCTTTGTGGGACACCTCCTGGATCCCAGTCTGGAGCTCTGTGTCACACAGGGACAGAGGGAAACAGTGGCTGCTCCAGAGGATTTGCACACAAGTAGCCAAGGGAGAATAGAAATAAAACATTCTGGTTTCTGCAGGGAGAGATGAGCTGATTTCCACCATCCCTGTAAGAAATTTGGCTCAATTCAGGAAGAAAGTGAGTCCCCTTCCTACCACACCATCCTTGGCAGTCACACCTTGGCAGCACAGCCCAGCATTCCAGGGCATTCCCTGCTCCCAGCACGGGCTCAGACCTGCACATCTGCCTCTCACAGTCCCTTCCTTGCCTTCCCTGCCATCACACACAGGTGTTTTATGAGTCTGGGGACCCAACTCCTCCTGTTCCCTTCAAATCCACTTTGCTGAGCAAACAGGGGGAGCAGAGCTGGGGCCTGGCCCAGGCAGGGCTGGGCTCTCTGGGCTCAATCCCTTGTTTTTCTCCCTCAGTTCCCGCTGCCTTTGACAATCTTTCTTCGTGAGTTCCCCAAAAGTGACAATGGCAATTTATTATGTGCACAGGAGGCCTTGGGAATCTCCTGGAGACATATCATTCCTGCTATTATCCTCCCCACACGAGGAGCTGTTGTTCCTGTCAAGCTCACTCGCTCCCCCCCTTGCAAAGAGCGGGAAGGATGCTGGGGATGGTTCATTAATCATTTCTACGCCGAGAGCTGCAGCTCCCTCTGCATTCTGATCACTTCTGATCTCTGCCACCATTTCTCATGGCAGCACTTGTGGGGATTGTTTTATGCTGCTGGTTCGAGGTGTGTTAATGACCAACCATTCAGTGTCCACAGCAAGGCTTTAAATTTAATGCACACTCCAGTGGGGGGAATTATTACAGCCAGATTTCTTTCCTGCTCTTCTCCCTCAAGGAAGGTGCAAGGAGTGGGGGAGCCAGGGGGGAAGCTTGGCAGGAGGAGTTTGGGTCGTGGGGAAAAGGTGGGAGAACAAGGAGAGGTTTCTGTGCTTGAGTTGGGGCTTGGGGAGGTCGTGGTTGGGAACTGGCAGCTCCAGCCAAGGCAGGGCCGTGTGGGAAGGGAGAACGTTGCCAGAACACAATGATTTGAACTGATGGGAGCTCGGCGTGTCCTAATTTCTGGTCCAGGAGGTACAGCTGCTCCTGACAGCGTGCCAGGCTCTCAGGCTGGGCTCTGACAGCCTTCCCTGGGCACTGGAAGGACTTCCATCCCAGTCCCACGCAGAGCTTGGTTTAGCAGAGCTCAGTTTAGCAGAGCCAGCCTTCAGGCTCCCACAGACTGGGGCTGAATTAGCTTGTCCTGCTCACCTTTGATTCCTTCCCCTCTCTGGGCATTCCCACCTTCTGGAAACTGCCCTTCTGAGTCCCAGAGTGATTATCAATAATGCCAAAGTGCTCAACCCGAGCTCTGAGTCCTTTAGGAAGCAGCAGGAGCAGCAGTATTCTCCCATTTCCTCTCCAGAAGGGAGTGAGAACGGGCAGGATCTAAAAACAGCATGAAAACTGGACCCTGAGTGAGTGCCTTCCCTTGCAGAGCTGCTGGACTGCTCCCCCCCTCCTGGGTGCCTGGTCCTGCCACCCGGGAGCAGAGCCCCTCCTCCAGGTGTGTGTTCTGGCACCTCTGCCCGTGTGGAATTAATCCCAAATGTCACCTTGTCTCTTTACATGAGGTCAGGAAGTGGCTCCTGCTCTGTGGGTGCCTGACTGAACATCCCCTGCATTGTCAATCAGCCCCTGTGACATCTCATTTTAATATAAAAAGTATTAAACATGGGAGCAAGAGGCTGGAAAAGACCTCCTGGACCACGAAGTTCAGCTCTTTGAGACACAATTTCATTCACACCCGACCAGATTTTATCTTAAAACCATCAGGTTTCCTTTGCCACTGCCCAGGATGAGTCCAGGATGAGCCTTTCCAACGTGTAAATATCTCTCTAGTTTCCCAAGTTTACTCACACTGAGGTTAATCTTGTACTGACAGTGTCCTTTAGCTGAAATAGTAACCCCAGTACTACCATTAACAATGGTAATAGTTAATTAGGAGCCTGGAGGGGCAGTTCCTGGCCCCAAAATTGCAGAGGTGAGGCAGCTCTGAGGGCTCTGCTCGATGTGGGTGAGGTTGGACAAAGAAAAACACAAGGAGGAAAGAAAAGAACCCTAATTCCCTAATTCCTGTGCAGCAGTTTCCAGTTTCCAGCAGCTGGGTCCCCTGGGAGCAGGGAGAGAGGGAGAGGGAGGGATGTTCTCTCTGTCTTTAGGCTGCACCTCCATCAAACCCCTCCCTGTCAATAGGAGGGAACCTGAACCGAGTTTTGGTGTAACCCTAATGAATCCTTTACCAGTTACAGTAAATTTATTCTTTTGATTTCCCTTTCTCCCCCCACCTTGTTTCATGTGAGCTGAGTTGGGGTTTTTTTTTCCCCCCTCCATTTATTTAATGTTCCTTTTCTGGCAGCTTCTCCTTTTTCTTTCTCCCCACTTTAAAACACAGTTAAAGAGCTGTGGTTGATTCCAATTAAACACCCCTTTGGGATTACTCAAACACACACTCACACAAGGACCCCCTCTTTGATTGTTTCCATGGCAACGCATTTAAATATCTCATTCACTGTGTCCAAGGGAAGAGCTGAAGGATTCGGAGAAGCTCTTTCTTCCCCTGCTCCCTCACCTCCCTCCTCCCCCAAATTACTCATGCAGGGGCTGTAACTGCTGGGATCCACACGCTGCACTCGCCAGCCTTTGGCCGGGATGCAGGATGCATCAGGAATAGCCTGCACACCCCTGGAAGTCCAGAGGAGGAGGGTTAAGCCAATAATATATGGGTTACAACAACACAGAGCTGGTGGAAGGATCCTTGGGAATAGCGGGAATGGTGGGGAGGTGCCGTGTCAGCAGCGGGGGGGTCCTGGGGACACCAGTGCCAGGGGGCACAGGGAACCCCCCAGGTGCCCCGAGCTGTGCCCTGCCCACGTCCCAGCCCCACACCCGGACCCGCAGCACCCCCGAACCCCCCGAAACAGGGGCTGGGCACCCGCCGTGCCCTTGGCACTGCCCCCCTGTTAGTTAATTAGCCCTGCGGCTCTGAAATGTGGGGTTTGGCACCGAGGGCTCCGTGCCCAAGGGGGCAAACGGGGCAGGAGTCAAACCCTGAGTGCAGCGAGTGGGGGCTCCTGCTCTTTTCCCTCCCTTTGTGTTCCCTCCCTCCTTCCCTGTGGCCAACAGGGCTCCTGGCTGAGCTTCCCACACCCCCGGCTGTGATCCCACATCCAGGGGCTGAGGGGCAGGTTTGGGGCCACTGGGGTCCCTGCTTGCTCTGGAATGTTCCACGTGGAACAAACAGCCCCTGTCTGCCACTTACAAACCGGTTTGCTTTTGTAAACGTGTGGTTTTCTTTCCAGAGGGAAAACATCTGAGCCCTCGGGGTTTGGAGATGCCAACTGGTGTTCTGTGATCTGCGGGGTGACAAACAGCTCCAGGGCTGTTCCAGAGCAGGAAGGGAATAATGAGAGCAGTGCATGTGTGTTCTGCTTGTTAGAGGAGCTCAGAATCCCCCGAGGCTCTGGAGTGACCTGGTCTCATACTCCCATTCCTTAATGGAAGCAAATGGAGCTGTTTCCCTCCCGGGTTCCCTCCAAATCCCACGGAGGTTGATCCATCAGAGCCCAGGATTGTTCCCAACTGCTGCTCATTGAGTCCATCTCCAGGTTTCATTTCCCCTTGTCCTCCTTCTGCTGCAAAATCTGAGGCCAGAACAGCTTTCAAACAGCTCTGGAAAGGCTCCTTAGACATCAGGGCTTTGCAAACCTCCTGATTTTTGGAGAGGGTGTAATAATGCCACTGGTTTTCCTGTTTCATTGTGGGGATCAGCTCTGATTCTTTTCTTACAATTTTAGTAGCTGCATCATGGCAAGAACAACACAATTTCCATTTTTCTTAAAAAAAAATAAAAGGGATGGGAAATGAAAAAAGCTTGAAAACACAAAGCAAGAACTTGCAGAATCAGGTGAGGCCAACCATGTATTTTAGCATGGCTAAACTTGTGACTTTTTAAAAAGAGATAAAAATATTTCTGGATGGTACTGATAATTTCTCAATGCTTGGTAGAGACCGTAGAGACTTGTGAAATAGTTCACATTTGTAAATATTTTATTGCTATGACTAAACCCCACGAGCTTCAAGCACACATTGCTCCATGTTCCAGTACAAGGACTGAATAACAAACGACCATGGTGGGAACAACCTGGCCAGAAAACAGAATAAAACCAATTCCATGGTCTGGGAGAGAGGAGAGAGGGGGAAGAATTGTGGTTCATCACAGATCTACTGGGGGAACTCTGCCAAGACAAGTATTTCATGCAGCTTTTCCTTTCTCCTGTTTTATTCCATGGCATTTCAGCACCACCTTTAACAAAGGAAAACCCTCAGAGCAGCCACAGCAGTTCCAGGGGTTTATCACAAATGCCAGTCAAGGTGTGTTGGAAACACTGACCCTCCTTGTTTAAATCATTTCACTGCTCACAGGCCACAAGTTGAATTTAGGAAATCAACTACCAGCAAAATTCCAGCTTTCATGGTGTTCTGTGACCTCACCAGGCACTTGGGGCTTAATTTCTCTCTCCAGATGTTTGGCTGGGCTCATACAGCTGTTTTCTGGCCCTCAGCTCAGAGTCTGAAGTAACCACGTCATGGGTTTGGATGTGCCAACAGAGCACAGGCTCAGCCTGGCCAGAGGAATGTGGGAAGGTTTTGGCCACACTCACACCTTGGTTTGCTGCTCCAAACCTTGCTGGCCAGGAATTCTGCCTTTGGCTGTGCTGGTCCAGCTGCTGCTTTAAGTGGAGACAGAACTGACACACCTCAAGGCAAAATTCAGCTGTGCCTGGAGGTGCAAACGCTTCCTCCCAGCTGATTAATGCACATTTCTAAGGACTTTATTCCCTGCTGGTGGTGCTGCCATGAGGAAAATACTCATGATGTGTGTCAGCTGGAGAGCTGGCTCTGAGGAGAGGGAGGGTGAGCAATTCAAGCCAATAAAGGGTTCATTTCATTCTGCTGATAACAGTCTGTATTCCTGTCTCGTCCAGAGTTATTCTCCCACTCACATATTCCCATTCCTAGGTTTTGGCCAAGTACATCTGTCAGGGACTACATGAACCACAGACTGATACACTTGAGAAGTTAAATTAGATCATAAAAGTGCCCAGGGACTGCTGACTCCTTCCCTTGACCTCGCTGAGCACTTGGCAGCAATTTATGGCTCCAGTTTTCCACCAGAGCAGCCCCTGGGTGGGAGAAGGGCCTGGAGGTGTGGTGGGACTGGGAGCCCTGGGAGGTCACACTGCAGGAAACCAGCAGGGCCACAGCAACCATTCCCTGGTTCTGCCCTGCCTTTCATCTCCCAGGAATGATTGTTGCAATCAGCAGGACTATTTGTGTCTGATTTCCTTGGCTTTCAGTGGGATCTGCTGGATGGAGAGGATTGTCAGCATCCAGCTGCCATCGATTTCAATGGCTCTTGGGCACCTAAAGGGCTGTTCAGATCCCACACTCCAGTGGTTTCTACACTGGCACAGCCTGTTGACTTTCAGTGGGACCATTCCTGTTATACTTTGCTGTGGATAAGCTCCAGCTGACCTGGAAGGCCTTGGCCAGCCCTGGGACAGGTCTGACCCACCAGGGGTGATGCCACCATGCCCCTTCCCCTTGTCCTGTGTCCTGCTGCTGCTCCAGCCCCATTCCCTGCTCCCTGGTTGGCTCTGGTCTCACTCTAACACCCATCCTGGAAAGGGAGGGATGAATTAACAGGGCTCTTCACCTCACAGGAGCTGCAAACACCTCTCCCTTGGGGGTTTCAGAGTGAGGTTTATCCATCTCAGGTACCTCAGTGACAGGAGCTTAAAACCCACACGGCTGCCTGTGTCAACTCTTGTGTTAAAAGAAGTAAATGCACTTAATTTACCTTTCCCTGGCACAATATGGAGCCTGTCATTTGTGGGGGAGTGGTGAGCTGTGAGCTGGGTTGTGAAAAGAACACTTGGGCTCCAGCCTTGCTGACAAGGAATGAAAAAAAGAGTGAAAAGAGAAAAGGCAAAACAGTTTGTATTTAATGGCTTGAGGATGAGGGAAGACACAGGGTGAAAAATAAAATGGAGTTTATGGAATAATTGCTCCGATGCACGTGTGGCTGTTCCAGAGCATGAGCCACATCAGCTCCCATCAAGTGTCACAGCTGCTGGGGGGATTTAAAACTGCAGTTCTTGCAGACAAAAGGCATTTCAGGAGCTGTGGCTGTGGGCTGTGCAGGCAGATGTGAGGGTGAGACAGGCTCTGCTCCCACCTGGAAGGGCAGGGCTGGCACTGCCAGTGCCCAGGGAAACCCAGCAGGGACTGTGGGACCCTGGGAATGATCTGCCTTTGCTCCAGTCCCACACAGGGGAGTCACTGCATCCCCCAGGGCCCTGGGGCTGAGTGTAAATCTGCCTCCAGTTCTGCTCAGCCCGGGGATGTTGTGCTGGGAATGGGATGTTGGAGGGCTCTGTTCCTGCCCCTACACCCCAATGAGAGGCAAAACCCAAGTGCTGCCCCAGCTCAGGGCAGGGGATGCTTTTCACAGCCTGTCTGGGGCTGGACCATGAGCAGAAACATCATCAATGCAGGAATTGCAGCTGCCTCCCTCCCCTGACGGCAGGGCAGGTCCATTGGGGGTGTCTGTCTCAAAGCTCTGCACAGCCTGGATGCTGTCCCAGTACAAACACTGGGAAGGGAATGGACTGGGAGCAGCCCTGGGGAGAAGGACTGGGGGTGGTGGTGGATGAGAAGCTCAACATGACCCAGCAAAGTGCACTGGCAGCCCAGAACCCCCCCTGCCCTGGGCTGCACCAGGAGAGTGACCAGCAGGTCGAGGGAGGGGATTGTCCCCCTCCTCCCCACTGTGCTGAGACCCCCCAGCTCCCTGCCTGCCCCCTAACTGGGTCTCCTCTAATTAAAGTCAGCAGAGCCACAATGTCCATTCTGCAAACAATGTCCAGTCCAGCAGTGTGGGGACAGGCAGATCATCCATCACTGGAGACAAAGAGGACCCCACGTTTCCAGGTGGGGAGGGAGCATCCCAGGGAGGTGAAATTAAAAAGCCAGGAGAGGCCATCATTTAAATTCCCCAGTTCCAATTCTGTGAGGTGCTTCTTAGCTGCTGCTAAATATGCTGAGAGGGGCTGGGAGATAAATGGGTCAAGCTCAGCCTTTGTCAGCACTCCTGCATCTCTAAATCTACAGGATCCTTCCTTGCTGAAATTGTTTACAGGGTTCCCAGACTTAGGGAGGCATTTCCTACACAAAAAAACAGAGCCTCTCTTCTTCCCCCACACAGTCCCTTCCTTGGTCAGCACTAAAAAGGTCTCCAGGTGTAGAAAAGCTCGAGTAGAAGTTGTTCCATCCCCTCCAGCATCTGCTTCCCGTCCTGGACTCTCTCCTTGCTCTGAGTGTCTCCTGCACTCAGTTAATTACGTGATTACAGCATCCAGTGACAATGAGACCATTAAAACTCCACGCTGCCTCTCAGACAACACTTTATTACTCTGCAAACCGGGCTGGATGTGACTGAGCAGCTGGAATTGTTCCCTTCTCCCACAGGTCCCCAGAGCCAGCAGCGTTTGCAGGGGTTGGATAAAGCAGGAAGGGGAGCAGGTGTGGAAGGAAACATCCCTTACCATTAGCCCTGGAATCCTGGCTGATCCCACCCCTGGAGCAGGAGGAATGGCAGTCCTGGCCTTCCTTCTGGTCACACAGTGAAGTGTTTGGCTTTTTTTTTGTAAGGATGAGGCTGAGAAGAACTTTGGGCTGGAAAGAATGGGAGGATTCCTGTTGGGAATATCCAGCATCCAGTCCTAGGTGCAAAGGAGCCTTTAGAGGAGCTGAAGACCTGCAGATGATCCTGGACCAGGTTGTCCCCACTCCAGGATTCCCTCCCAAGTGGCACCGGGTTCTTTGGAGATGCAGAGACTGAGGGGTTTTCAAAGTCAGGCCTAAAAGCAGCTCCCAAAACCCCAGTGCCATTTTCACCTTGTCATTCCCTGAGTTGGGCATCTCCCTGCAGCACATTGCCCAGGTCCTCCTAGAGCTAAAGGGAGGTATTTATTTCCATTCTTTCAGTGCTTCAATTTTAAGCACAGCAATAATTCAATGTATCTCATTTTGGGGGAATGAAAGATTACCCTTATTTTCAGCTCTATTTTTTTGGTGTGTTTTATTTCTTTCTCTCTCTCTCTTTTTATTGAGCTCTGAACATTAATAATCAACCCTCATTAATTCAGTTAATTCTTCAAATCCTCATATTCTTCATGCCCAGCACTATAAAGCCAAAGAGGAGACTAATGAAAGCTGAAGAGATGGTTAGAGTTATTAAAAATCAATTTTTTTTTTATTTGGTAACCCTGAGGGTGTTAATATTCTCATCTCACATCTTCACAGTGCCTTTCCTCCCACAGAGATTCTAAGCCCCGTGGCTTTTCAGGAAGCAGAAGATCCTCTGCCAACTTCCTGGGAAAGCTGAATTTTAAGGTGTTGTGGTCACTGTCAGGATGTTACAGGACCTTCTCCTGGGGGTTCCTGACCCCTCTGGGGCACAGGAAAGGGAAAAAGAGCTTTGAAATCCAGCAAACTTTGTGCATTGCTGTCCATCCTCCCCACAGGTGAGGGCAGGAGGGAACTGGGAATCCACCTCCCACATTCCTGGCACTCCCAGCCTGGGCTCCTGCCTCTCATCTGGGCAGACTGGTGATAATGGAAAATGCAGAGTATTAAACACAGAAACAGAGCTGTCCCAGGGCAAAGCCATGAAAAAGAGGTCACAAAGCTGAATTTACTCTGAGCTTAAGAAGTAAGAGAGAGGATTCTCAGGTTTTGCAACAATTCATTCCTGTCTCGGATCCGATCTGAGTTCATTCCCTTGTGGTGCCTTTCCTTTGGCAGCATTTTTAATTCATTAATCCACCTGCACCCCCCTGCTCCCCTGTCCTGAGGGCTGAGCCTTCCTGTTCCCTCCTCTTGGGTGAGTCCAAGTGTCTCCTGGCAAACCCTGGACCTTGAAATGTGTTCCCAAGTGTGAGGGAGGGAGGAAAACCAGCAGAGACTCCCCCTTCCCTCGTTGGGCACAACGGGAGGGGACGGAGCTGCTTCAGGAGATAAAAAGGGATCTGAAGAGGTGGCAGAAAATCCCACCCCAGCTGGGGCTGTGGGGTCTGCACAGGAACCGGGGGGTGTCAGACCCGTTGTCCCCACCGTGACATCCCACCGGGCTCCATGGCAACCGCAGCATCACCGCATCACTGTGACGTCACTCCCTCCACGTCAGGGAGATGCTCCGTTAATTCCGAGCCCCTTCCCTGCCAAATGGGTGAGAACTCCTTTACCAAAGGTGCTTTTCGCAGCACCTTCCTCCCCCTCACACAGCTGGGGAGAGACCTGGAAAATCCCCTCTTGGAGCGGGTGATCCATCAGCTCCCAGACCCACTTGTGCGGGATAAAGGCTTTGACATTCCACCCTGATCCTCCCAGGTCAGCGCTCCCCTCCTGGAGTGAGTCCCCAGGGCATTCCCATTGTGTATTCTGGCCAGGTTCCTTCGGGATTCGCTTTTAAATCTCCCATTCAAACAGATAATTAAAACATAATGGTGTTTACATTACAGATGGAGCTGAGAGAAAAATAATAATAGTAATAATAATCATAATAAACACTTCTTTGCTGCTCAGGGGAGTTTGTCAAATGGCTCCTGGAGAGACTCGGCACACTTTAATGAGTTTAAAGGAGAGGATTTACACTGAGCAAACTTACCCAATTGTTGACAGGCACTGCTGAGGTGAAGCATTCAGAACGACCAGAGCAGAGAGCACCGACTGCAGCAGGGCAAAAAAAAAGGGAAAGGGTTTTAAAATCCCCTCACTTTTACAGCAGTGGATATGTAGAGTGGAATTGCAGCTCTGCAGAGTCCAGAAGCCATTCTAAATTAATGGCTTGGCTTTTCCAGTCCATTCAAACAAGCTCATTTCATGCAAGATAAATTACGGGACCTGCCACCCTCCCTCCCTGAGAGCTGCAGATAATTCATGCTGTGTGTGAGGACCCTGCTCTGGAGGCTGGAATATGGGTTCACCCAACACCAGCTGGAACAAGAAGTTCCTGTCTAAGCAAAAAGAGGGAAAGGACCAAAGGCAACTCCTGGTACAGCAGCTAAAACAGCCCCACGAGGATTAAGGGTATAAATATCTCCTACAAACGTGGCCCAGCCTGGTTTGGTGGCACCACAGAAGGTGCCTTGGTTGTAGAGCCTGGTACAGGAGACATTTGAGAGCTGCTCTGGTCTTAGTCCCACTGCAAAAGGACCAGACAGTCCCAGCTGACCAGGCTGAGAAATCCAGGAGCAGAAATCCATTTTGTGGTGGCAAATAGGCTCAATCAGCCTGAACAGCCCATTTTTAGAGCTCAGGGCTTGACTCCCAGCTTTTCTTTCTTTGGAAAGGCTGGAGAGGCAACAGCCAACTTCCAGTGGCCTCCTCCTCCCAGCACAATCTGTTCCCCTCTGCCAACACCAGCTCTGTCTCTGCTCTGGTTTTGTCACCCACTTGGGCCACTTAATTACCTTCTCTTTTCTTTAGGAAACAGCTGATGTGTAATTATTGTCATGATTAACACTCTTGTGCAGCTAATTGTAATTATACCTTATAATCACAATTGTGATCCTCAATTACTCATCTCTGCCTCATTCCAATGTTTTTCTTCCTCTGAGTTTCTGGAAGTTGTCTCGACTGAACACACTGGCCCAGCATTCCAAACTCCTCAGTTTTCTCCAGAGGGATTAATTTGAGGCCATAATAATGAATAAAGGCCAGATCATTGGTTGGTGTAAATCAATGCAGCTTCACTTGTGTCAACACAGTGATTTACAGCACTTGAGATGTTGGATATTTTCCTAAGGAACTGGTGACATCTGAGGAAATATATCTGCCTTACAGGCACTTTGTGATATAGTTTCCATGTATCGAGAAATGCATAATTTTTCTTTTTATACCTCTATCCTCTTATATATTTTGGAGAAATGAGGAAAATCAGCTGTGCTGCATCCTTGCTAGGCTGTACATTATGCAGCATTTTGAAAGGCATTTCATTCTACACCTTGCAAACACACAGGGGACTGATTCTCTTCCTGCTCCTGTCAATTTTTATGTGGTGTAGCTGTCAATTTGAATTGAACCAGCTCCTGGTTTACACCCCAGTGAGTGCAAACAGCATCAGCCACCAGATGAATAGATCAGTTTTACAGGGAGGGTATTAGAATAAATTCTAATCCAAGCCACAAACAGGAAGCTCAGTAGTCAAAGCCACGTATTTAACAACTTCCAGAACAATATGGTTTTCAGCTCAAAAGCTGGGCAGGGTTTTGCTTGGCTTGCTCTAAACCATGGACAGGGGACATGAGATTTATTAATTGAGTGGGTACCCAGGAGCTGAGAGTTGGGACTTAATGGAGCTGAACTATTCCGGGTGCTGTGGAAATACAAAATGCCTGATGGAAAACTGTCAGTGAGGTTTCCCTGCTCCATCCTTCTCTGGGCAAGTGCTCTAATCCTGGGCCTTCCCAGCCACTGCTTTCAAAATCAGTCCCCATCCCCACAGACCTGGATGGATGGATGAGTAAAGAGGTGAACTCCCAACCTGGAGATTACTGCTGCATTAATAAAGCAACTGTGAAGGAATTGTCTCAGCTGCCAGAGCCAACCAGGATTATTAAACCGGGTCCCTGATTTAATTAGAGTGCTTAAAACTCCTGCTAAAAACAAAACTGCAGCTCTCAGCTAGAAGAGGAGCTCTGTGCAGGAAGGGTCACTGCAAAGGGCAGCTCTTCCCACAGTAAATTCATGGTTATTGAATCAAACGCTGTGCTGGGAGGGAGGGAGGGGGAGCTGCTGTCCCTGGCACAGCTCTGGGCAGTGCCCCAGGCCAGCACTCCCTGCAGGTCAGTTGTGCCCAGCACTGCCTGCAAGGGCCTGAGAGAACAGCCCTGGCACTGCATTAAAGACAATGCCCAGGACCAGAGCTGGGACACAGGGCAGCCTGAGCCCCATCCCTGCCACCCCGAGGGTGTGAAGTGGCTGTGCCTGGGGCACCCTGAGGTGCCAGGGCAGCCTCTCCCCACTGCCAGTTCCATCAGGTGCCCCCAGCCTGACCAGCAGAACGTGGAGCTCAAGTAATGCCTTGTGACTGACTGAGCATTACACACAATTTATTCTTCAGCTCTTAGTCTGGATTTGAACTGTGACTACAGGAAAAAGGCAGCAGTGCCCGTGACTGGAGCTGGGAGCTGATAGGGAGCTTTCTTCCTTTTGAAGAAAATCAATTTTCAGACTTCAAAGGCTCCACACCTCAACTGCTTTTTCCTGGCCCAAAACTCTGCTGCATGTTTTTCCTCAGCTGACTAAAACTATCAGCATGGCTGGGACTTACTACAGCATCTGAAAACTGCCATAAATCATAATTCTGCCCTTTTTTCCAGCATTGGTACCCAACCTGCATCCTCTGTAACACACCAGCTCTGAGATCAGAGCATAAACTCCCCTTAATAGTGACAAGCACTGCCAAGAAAGTGAAGGCAAATTAAGCTTCAGAAAAGAAAAGTTAAATGATTCTGTTGTTATCTGTGTTGTTTTCAAAAGGACCCACCAAAGTTTGGAGAATTGTTTTCATTGAGAGCTACAGATCAACAATGAGATAAATGGAGAGACTGAAAACCAGTCCCACTCAGCTGGAGGAGACGTTCAGCCCTGGCTAATTGTTCTATTTTGCAGTTTTAATTAAGTGCAGCCTCCTGAACGAACTACTCCAGATAGTGCCCGAGCCTGTGCATCTCCCAGGGCTCCCTGGATGTGCTTTGGATTCCCTGGAAGCAGCTCCTGAGCCGGGGGAAGGGTCAGGGATTGTTCTGGGGGAGGTTCATGGTGCCAGAGATCCAGGTCCTGGCTGCACTGAGGCCTCTCAGTCCTTCACTGCCTTCAGCACTGAAGGTTTTACAGAGAAACCACATTTTCCTGATCACTCCTGCACCGTCTGACCTGCTGTTCTTCCCCCAGGGATGATGGATCAGCTCCTCCTCACTCCAAGCCGCTCCCAAGGCTGGGCTGGCCCCGAGTTTCTCACCAGAGGGATTTGTCTCCCAGCTGGGAGAGGGGTCTGTGCTCTGAACCCAGACATTCCGGGCAGTGAGGGGATGGAACATCCCCTGTGCAGCAGTGTTCCCTCGGATCCCTTCGGCTGCTGAGGGCAGGGGACACAAGAACAGTTCAGGAGGGATGAAACACCAGAACTTCCCAGGAAAAGCCTCAGGGAGGGAGGGGGAGGTACAGTCAGAGCTCACCTAATGAAGGGACAAACACAACAGGGAGGGGACAAACAGGGAGAGCTGCCCCAACAGCAGAACTGCAGGGCTGGTTGTTGCAGTGGGATTTGCCCATTTACCAGCAGAGACGGGACAAAGCCCGGGTGTCCCCGTGGATGAGGGTGGACAGGGCTGTGCTGTCACACGTCTGCAGCTGCACAGGGACATTCCTGCACTCAGGTGCTCCCAGGAGCCCGAGCTGCCACTTAACTGGAGGAAAAGACACCAGTTCACACCCCCTGTTGCTCCAGGTCACTCTGGCAAAGCCTCCAGCTGCTGCTGTGGGACTGGGCTGATGGTGTGTTATCCCTGCCACTGGATGTTATCCCTGCCACTGGATAATATTCCTGCCACTCTCCCTTTGTAGGATGACAAGGATCCCACATTAACCCCATAACTCATGGCAGTGTATTTAGGAGATGCAGCGTGTGCTTGTGAAGCATCTCTGGATGTGCATTGAGGGGATTCATCTCATCAGCACTGCTTAGCAAGGTGTGTAACTGTACATTTCACTTGAAATGGCAAATAAAACCAGAGCAATCGACAGGAGTCCTTTGTGCATTTACTCATCACAGGAGTTTTTTATGGCACGTTGTTGACAGCACGTCATGCCTGTGAAATGCCTAAAAAACTACCTAGAGGCCAAGCCACGACACATTTGCATTTCCTCCCTGCCTGGGACTGATTTTTGGGGTGTCCTGCACAGCCTGAGCACTGGGTGTGCAGGGGAAGGGCAGCACAGCTGGGGCTGTGTGGACAGAGCAGGTTCCTGCTCTCCTTGCACCACTGATGCTTCTTTGATCACACCCAAATCAGAAGCATCTTCCAAAAATTCAGGTTGTAGCGAGAGCCTTATCCTTAATCCCTCAACTTGAGTGTATTGATAAGAAAATACCAATTAAGATTCATATTCCCACGCTGGACCTGTAGTCAGAGACTAAGGAGATTATGAGATCATTCTAATTTCACACCCAGGAATGTTTAATAATTATAACTTTATCTCATTCAAACAGCAATGGCCCACGAGCTCCAGGGGCCTTTTGGCCCATTTGTTGGGACCACTGCAGATGTGCCCTGACCTTCACTGGGGACAACCTGGGAGGCCAATGTGGACCTTCAGAAGGGAGATTTCTGTGGGAGAAGCAGTGCTTTGGCAGCCTGGCTGTCCCCAAGTGCTTCCCCAGGCCCTGAGACACATCCAGGGATGGATGGCAATGCCAGGGGAGGGCTGGCTCTGCTGCCTCAGGGATAGGAGGGTGTTTGCTGAGGTAGCAGGAGGTAAAGAAGGGGTTTCATACACCTCAGTCTACCAGACACACCTAAAATCAGTCGGGAGGGACTGTAAGGACCATCCATTCCCATGGGCAGGGACACCTCCCACTATCCCAGGTGGCTCCAACCTGGCCTTGGACACTTCCAGGGATCCAGGGGCAGCCACAGCTTCTCTGGGCAAGAATTTGCAGAGAATTCCAAGCCACGTTCAGAAATGGCAGTTGTGGGATTTCCCTGAGTTTTTATATAAAGTGAAAAAGCAAATGTGGCTTCGGGGAAGTTTTAATTTCCAACCATCCTTGAGAGGCTGAAAACAGGGACTAAACTAGGAAATCCTGCAGAGCCTCATCATTTCCCTTTGGAAAATCGAGGCAAATCTGGTGTGGGTTTGGAAATTCAAACTCACAGCCCCGTTGGTTTAGTGCATCAATCTGGGGCTGGATGTGGAGGTGCCCAATGCACCAACACTCTCTGCTCCTGCTGCTGGGACATCTCCCACCTCTCCCCATTTTTCCAAGCCCCTGTGAGCTCCCAGGGCCTGCAGGAGCTCTGAGGAGCCCCCCCTTCAGCAAAAACTCCCCCTGGAGCCCCTGGGGCTGCACATGGTGCCCAGCACATCCCTGGCTGGGGGCCCTGGGTGCAGCTGCCTCTGCAGCACCCGGCACAGCAGCTCCCAGCCTCTCCTGGCACTCACGGAAAATGAAAATCAGGCACAAAAAAAGAACAGCTCCAGGCTCCACAGATGTGGGAATGCTGGCTCCAGCTCTAGCTGTTGCAAAGCATCGTTTTTTTCAGGAGGAAAAAAGCAGCACAGCCTCGTTGTGTGACCACACAGGCACTGCCCTGCCTGCACAGCCCTCCAGCCTGGGGGGTAAAGCTTTCACTTGGCCCTAAAAGAATGAACTAACCCTTTCCATTTAACTTCTGCAAACTCCAAACTAATTATCTTTTCGTTCTTCTTCCATCCTTTCACTGCCAAGGGAAAGAAATCAGGACAGGACTCCTGGGCTGTACCACATCTTGCAATATTTATCACCTGAAGGCTTGTTCCCAACAGGAACACTCAGCACTGGGTCGTTTGTGCTGAGATGAAACCAGTCAGGGAGACTGGGACAGCACTGGGAGCATCATCCTGTGGACAGCCCTGAAGGGAACAAGGCCATTCCAGTTGGGAAGAGCCAAATCACTTATTGAGTGTCAGATATTTATGTTGCTGGTGGTGTTTTTGGAGTAAGGACCCAGAAGAGGGAGACAGCAGCAGGAGGAAGGTGAAAAAAAAGAAGAAAAAAAGAAAAGCTGTGAATAAACAAGAATAAGGGAAGGATTTTCAGAAAAAAGGCAGTGCAGAGGGATTGGGATTCAGGCCAGCCCCGTCTGCAGCCTTCCCAACCATCTGATATATGTAAGGAAGAGGCAGACAGCACATCTGAGCACAAATTACAGGTGGCTGAATTAATTAGCTCCAAATCCCAACACCCCCAAACATCAGGCGCTGGGATTAAGGCCTCAAAGCTAGTTTGCTGCTGAATCCCAAACCTCAGATATTATTTGGATTCCAATTGGAAGTGTTGCAGATGGGTTTGTTTAGGGAAGGAGGGAGCTGCCTTTTCCTATTCTCCCTTCAGCTACAGCAGAAAGGCACCTTTCCCTTTCCTTCACAACGTGGTATGAAATCACTGCAGCCTTCCCTGCCCCTCTCTGGAACTGCTTCCCATTGATTTAACAACCTTCCAGTTCTCTTCCAACACCCCTGGAGCTGCAGGGTGGGCAGGCAGAGGTTCCCTTCAAGGCTTCTTAATGCCTGTGGGACATGAAACCAAAGGAATTTACTGTCCTTAAATGCTGACAAGTGTGACTAGAGAAAGGCATCCAGTGACAAATGGCATCTGATTTCACCTTGAAACGCTGAAAACTTGCCAGGTTGTGTTGATTTTGAGGCAAGGCCCCTAAAAGATCACCAATAACCAGGTGCAGAGAGGTCAATCAGAACAGTTGACAGGTATCAGAACTACGTTGTTTTCCTGGGGTCACCATCTCCTCCCTGGGATAAAAATAAGGAGAAATTCTTTTAAAACAATGGGTTGTTCCCTATAAAGCAGCAGTGGTAGGACACAGCACTCGTGCTGGTGAGATGATCACACATTTCCTCCTGCAAATGGGGGGATAATTGTGCAGGTTGAAGAGTTCACGGGTCCTGCACAGGACAGAACCTGCAGCATCTCCTGCTACATCAGGTGAGTCGATCCCATTTTTCAGGCCCACCTTGTGCAGGTCTAATTTTCTGCTGGCAGAGGAGGTGCAGAGGCAGAACTGGCAGTGCTTTTCCTTCACCTGGTGCTGCCAGATGAGCTGGAAGTTCCTCACAGCCCGTGTGAAGCTCCCAGGGACACAATTAGTGCTCAGGTGGCTTTGGACTGGATGTGATCAGAGGACTGGAAGATATTCGTGTTTATTACAGCACTGGTGCCCAGTCAGAGCTGAAAACACAGTCACTGCTCACTCAGAAAAGGGTTATTGGATGGACAGAAAGCTTGAAAAAGCTTGGAAAAAAGGGAGTTTTGGAAGAGAGCAATCATGTCTCACTAGAACACTGAGCATGGCAATTCAAGTGTTGCTCGTGGATCCCTTCTCTTGTCTCCCAGGGCTCTGCAGAGACACAATGCCAGAGTCATCAGGTGTTTGCTCCCCCCTGGGCAGGTGGAATTTGAAGGCAGCAGCTTCTCCTCAGGGCCGGGGTTGTGTTTAACCAGCACAGACTCCAACCCGCGGGTTGCCCCGGTTTGTCCTGCCCTGGAGCTGTGCCTGGACACACGTCTGTCCCCGGGACACGCTGCCGGGGCACTGGGAGCAGCTCCTTTGAGCACCACGGTGATGGCAAACCCTTCCTGAGCATCTGCTCCCCCAAATCCCTGAGCGCCCCTGGCTGGACCCTCCCGGTAAAAACCACAGAACACAAAGCCAGTCCTGCGTGGAGCTGCTGTCACATCCCTGCAGGCTGTGACATCCTGGGTGAGGCTGGGACAAGGGGGTTTCGTTCCAGCTCTGAGCTGCCCTGAAATAACTGCAGGAGGGAGAGCCAGACATTCCCGGGAGGAGCCGAACCAGCTCCCACGGCCCCTCCGGAGCCCCGCGATGTTCGGGAGCCGCTGCTCTCATCTTCCACCGCCGCTCGCTGCAAGTGGCATCTGGGGCAGGAATGTGCCCTGTCACCTCCCCCTCCTGCAGGGAGACGAAATTCCATTCTCCTTTCCCAAAGCAAACGATGCTTTCGCTGCTGCTCATCCCGGCTGGGTTCGTTCCCTGGAGCAGAGGCTCCACACGGTGCCCTCGCCCTTCCTCTCACACCTTCTCCTGGCACAGAACAATCTTCTCTTGCCTTGGGAGAGGCTCTGGAGTGGTTTCTCCGGGAGAGAGAAGGCTGTCAGGAGACAAGTGCTCTGTTTCTGTGACAGCAAACGCGAGGGGAGCAGGTTGTCAGAGAGGGGGGTTTGTTATCCCGCGGGCACGGGGTGACACAGCACGTACCTGCTGCTGCAAACTGCTCTGTGCTGCTTCCACGGTGCTGCAGGTGGCAGGATAACCCTGTCCCCACATCCGTGGGGACTGTGTGGGGCTCCTGAGCACGGCCCGAGTGGGGCAGGGAGCTCCAGGGCCCCCCAGCACACACAGACACCAGCCTTGCTGTCCCTGTGCCCCACGGGAACGTTGTCCCCACCAATATCTAATGATTCCTGCTTTGCCCACATCTCTGTGCTGCTGCTGTTGTCTGGGAATCCCAAAGTGGGAACCGACAGGGGTTAAAGAACCCCAGCAGGACCAGGTTCCATCAGCTCAGTTATGTCCGTGTATCCCTTCCCCACGGGGTGCTGAGGTGATGGAGGGGTGGCCCCCTGTCCACTCCGTGTCCGTGTGTCTGTCTGGCTCTCACCCATCTCCATTCCCCTCATTAAGGGACAGCAGCTGGCAGGGGCTGATGGATGGGCAGAGGATGAACTGGAATAGGATCTACTCATCATCCCTTCGTGCACCAGAGCAAGACAGATGGTCATGGAGAGCTTCCAATTTATCCAGGGCCCGAGGCAGAGCCTCAACACCTGCCCTGGCAGGGCCTTTCCAGAGGGGAGAGTTGTATCCATGGATGGGCGGGGTGCTGAAGGGGGCAGGAGGGGCTCCAAGGGGGGATCTCAGCCAAACTGCACCTCAGGTTTGGAGACTGGGGCTGAACAAACATGTTGTCCATTGGATTTTTGCATTTGAGCTTCTCACAGTTCCCTTTGGAGAAAACCCCTCCCTGCTTTCTCTGGAAAGGGGAAGCAAGTCTTGCCGAGGTGAATCCTCCTGTAGGGCCCTTTCCTGGCACAAGAGTCACGTATTTCTGTATTTCCAGCTGCAGACTCTGGACCTGCCCCTTGTTCCAGGGCTCCCTGGAGGTGTAAATGAAAAGTGGGCAGCCCTGAGGTACAGCCAGGTGAGCAGGAGGCAGGTGGGTCAAACCTCTGCCCTCAGCAGCTTCAGTCTCACCCAAAATACTCATCCCCAGTGGTGCAGCCTTGGCCCTGAGGCAGGAAAAGGAACCTGGGTCTGCTGTGAAACTTTGCTGGCAGCACCAGGAGAAAAGGAGTCAGACAAAGTGATAAGAAAGGAATAAATTCAGAGTAAAGAACATGCAGCATACAAGTTTTTGCTACTTATTAGTTATTCCCAAGTTGCCCCTACCTCTGCAGCTTCCTGCACTTTTCAGGTGATCAAAGCCCTCATTCCACACTAACACTCTCCTATTCTTTCCCTCCAGTGTCCAGGGAGCAAATCCAATCTGTGGAGCTTTTGTCACCCTCTCCCCCCCTGGCTCCCACCTCCTGCTCTTTGGAAAGGTTTGCAGTGTCCCCACCACGGTGATAAAACACATCCTGTTTACGGGCAAAGAAAAACCCTCCTCAGCACTTTTGCCACGGGAGGAAAATGGGCAGAAAAAGGTGCATTTTAAAGCATTTTAGATTGTGGCTTCTGCAAATTAGAAAGCACAGACGCCTTCCCCAGCTGGAATGGAGGCAATTACAGTGTGAAAGCAAGTGCCAGTTCCATCCCTTTGCCTCGCAGTCGAACTAATGCTTTGAAGATACACAAGATACACTTATTTGTGGTGAGCACGATGGTCACCTTCAGCAGTTTGTGTCTGCTCCGAGAGCAGGGGATGAGGAAATAGCTTTCCTTTGTATTAGTTCTCATACTAGTTAAATAAAATGCTTTGAATGCCTTGGGGACTGGATTTCTTTTTATCCAGAAAAGCCTGCAAACTTTCCTCCACAGTGTTCAGCCCCCAAACTGCCATGGCTTTGCAGTATCCACAGTACATGGCATTTATATATATATATATACCTCAGAATTTGTTTAACAATTTCTGTGTGCAGGAAAATATTGTGAAACAATTATGAACAATATTGCCCCTCTGATTCAGTTTGTTCTGGGAGGATTGGCTTTTTCTCAGCTGCCCTTTCTTTTGCATTAGCAGAACATTACATTATATTTTTCCTCCCTCAGCCAACCCTTTCTCACTCCATATGTGATTGGAGGAGATATCTACCAGCAGCATATGTGTTTAATCAACTTTAATACTTCCACAGACTATAAGTAAGAGAAATGTTCTGGACAGGGAATAATTATCATTTTAATTGCATGGGAGAAGCTGGTTAGACTGCCAGAGGGTAAAGATCTGTGGATGGTGCACTACCAGGCTGGGCAGGAGCAGCCAGGAGGAGGATCTGCCTTGGCAGTAAAAATATGGAGTAAGGGAGCAAATCTCTGGAAAAGCTGCCATAAATGTGTATTCCTGGCTCTGGCAGGAGAGGAAATGGCTGGAACTGCAGTGCTGCATCCCTGTCCCATGGAATCCTGGAATGGGGTGGGTTGGAAGGGACCTTAAAGCTGTTCCATGGGCAGGGACACCTTCCCACTGTCCCAGGTTGCTCCAAGCCTGCCCTGCTTCCATATTGCCCTGCTATGGATTTACAGACAGACACAAACCATTAGGAATTTACATCTGAGGGACTTGCAATAACAAACAGAAAACTTCTCCTCTGGAGTGGCCACAGAAGGACCAGGACAGGAACTGCCTGAGGCAGGAGAAGGACAGGGAAAGGCAGATCCAGGCAGCTGAGGCTGCTGAGTGGCAGAGGCACAGCTCAGGATACCAAAGGCAGGTTACATTTATGGAATAGTTTTCAAGTTGGAGCTCAGGTTTCTTTCTCTTCGCCCCGGGGCACAGACAAGGCACAGCTCCCATTTTTCCTCCGAATCTACAAGGGTTACAAACATTACTTTCATAAAGAAACAAGTGCTTAATGCTGAGATCCACATGTAATCACAGCCCTGCAACAAACACAGCCTTGAGAACAAACAGTAAATAGAGAGACTTGTACTGATGCAATCACAAACCCCAGCAACATTATAAATCCCTTTGGAGACGCTGGATATCTCCTGCCTATCCTTAAAAGCCTGCAATCCCAACAAGTATTTGCTCAGTAAATTTTACACAGCTCTGCTCTGGGTGGGGGATTGGTTCTTTAAGTCTTACAGGTTTGTTTTCCAGCAAGCCTGGAGTGATTAAACCAAAGGAAGAACAAAACACTCTGTGTGAGGCTGTGCTGTGGGAGCAGAACCCTGGGAGAGCCCTGACATGGAACCACAGCCTAGGGAAGGTCCCTGGGATCTGCACCAGCCTTCCAGCACCTCTTCCCAGCTCCAGGTGTCTCCCACGAAGGGCCCTTTGCCACATCACAGACTCCCCAGGATGAGCTGTCACATCCAGCAATTTTTCCTGCTGAATGACCGAGTTATCCCAGTTTCCATGAGCAGCTGGAGGCCACAAAATCCTTCACATGGATCAAAGCCCCACGTGGTAAAGCCACCAGCTCTTGCTTGGGCTGCATAATTACCATTATTATTATTATTATCATTATTATTATTATATTATCATTCCTAACTCCAGCTCTGTCGCTGGGGCTTGGGCCCTTCTTGGGGCTCTTCTCTATTTTTTGCATTTACACAGAGAAATTGCTCCTTTAAGGGAAGGAAAACAGGATGCAGGAACTAGAGAAGGCAACGCTCTGACTTGTGTCAGGTTTGCTTGGGGATTGTTCATTGTATTTAATGGCCGTGTTTCTTTTCAGCCCAAAATTACACAAGATTTTAAAACAAAGTTGTTTTTTTAATAAAGCTCAGTTGTAGAAGTACCTCAGCCTTCTCCTCCTCTCCTTCTCTGGATTAGTATAATCATAAAATCAAGGAGGACAACAGGCACTGAATTATGCCCCTGGAGCCAGTGTGATTAAATTCACACCTTTTGACAGAGCACCTTAAATTTTAAGCACACGCTTATGTTTTGCATTGAGCATCAGCTTGAAATACACTTGTTTTGGCCTGGTGGTACCAATATTTCACATCCTGATTCTCTGCAGGGCTCAGTGATAAATATGCATCAGCCTATTATTCAAGCAAGGAGGGTTTGCTCCTTCCCAGCTCGTGTGGCAGCTCCTGGTGACCCCAGGCAGCCCCTGTGCCCAGCTCTGCGTGTTCCTTATGCCACTGTTTGTTCCAGCAGTGCCTCCAGCTCTGACAACACAATTCTGGGAAGGCAGGGAAATGACAGACCTTGCCCCCAAATGCTTGTAAGCAGCTGGATCCACCTTTGCAAACGTTCTCTTATTTCCAAGCAAGGCCTAAGTGTGTGTTTGGGACCTCGGATTTGTGAAGGTTAAACTCTCCCTGACACATTTAATTCTGACTTGGGGTTGGCTGGAGCTCACAGTACCCAGGAGATGGTCTCAGTCCCTCTCATTAATTCCCTGTGCCACCAGGGTTGGTTAATTATGGTTGGGCTGCAGCAACACCAGTAACACAAGTGTAACATCCCTCTTTCCAGCCTGGCACACCCTGGAATAACTCAGTGTGAGCCCACTCCCACCCAGAGCTGCAGAAGAGACAAGGAATTACCCTTCTGGTTTTCAATTCCTTCTCTCCAGAAGGGACCCAGCTGATGTGCAGAGATTCCCATGGCAGTGAGGGCTGTGCCCAGCCCAGGCTGCCCAGCTCTTCCTTCCCCTCCCCAAGGATGGAATTCCACACACTTCCCGTCCTGCTGCAGTCGGGGAGCAGCAGCCAAACTCCTCTGGAAGGTGTTAATGTGCTTGTTTCTCTCCCCAGGTTAATTTGGTGTAATTAATGTGGGCCTGGCAGTCGGTGGAATTTCCTGTTGAGGAAACACCAGCTCCAAGGAAACAGGGATCAGCTCCAAGGAAACAGGGATCAGCCCCAAGGAAACAGGGATCAGCACCAGCTCCAAGGAAATCGGGATCAAGATCA
>WEIV01026417.1:6069-50523 GCA_013390005.1 Calyptomena viridis | reverse complement strand
CCAAGGAAACAGGGATCAGCACCAAGGAAACAGGGATCAGCTCCAAGGAAACAGGGATCAGCTCCAAGGAAACAGGGATCAGCTCCAAGGAAACAGGGATCAGCCCCAAGGAAACAAGAATCAGCTCCAAGGAAACAGGAATCAGCTCCAAGGAAACAAGAATCAGCTCCAAGGAAACAGGGATCAGCACCAGCCCCAAGGAAACAGGAGCTGGGAAGGATTAGCTCCCACTGGAGAGGGGCAGCTCCCACACAATTCCCTGGATTGTGGGCTCACTCGTGTCCTAAATCACCATTGCTGGAGGGCTCCACACACACATGGAATAACGGGACTGGCAGCATCCCAGACAAACAGAGCAGGGCTCTGGGAATGCCAGGCACAGCCCAGCCAGCCCCACGATCTGGAGGTGAAACAAGAACTGTGTCTGTGCAGGGCCCAGGCTGGACCTCCAGCCACAGCTTTGTGTGGAAGGCCCCAGGTATTCCATGGGTTCTTCCTTATTTTCTCATTTCATGTTCTTTTCCTGTCAGAATACTCAGAGAAGGACCAACAGCAAACTACTGAAATATCCTGTGGAAAAACATCCCGTGGCAATGACAGAACAGACAGTTTTGGTAAATAAATGAGCTGGTTAATGTGTCTCCCTGCTCTGTCCTCATTTTCCTGCACAGGACTGGCATACTTGGGAAGGTTGATCCTAATTAACTAATGATGAGAATTTAGTTAAAACACACTTGGCCTCGTGGGGACACACAGTCCTAACTGCAGCAACTCTAATTCCATGTGGAGACAACAGCAATGAGGTTCCCAGGACTTACAGCTCAGCCAGGAGCTGCCTGGGAGTGCTCTCAGCCCATCCTGACTGCAGAGGGAAACACTCCCTGGGCTGGGAATTTGCTCTGCAGCCGGGCCAGGGTGGGAGCTGTGGATTTAAAGTGTGTGAGTGTGAAAAGTAATTCCACACACTTCCCGCAGGCAGCTACAGGTGCTCCCTTAGCACAAGGAATGATCAATAGGAGTCATGCAGATGGGCTGTGAGAAAAGTGCTCTTGTGAAGTTTTGATGTCAATTTTACATTCCAAAATGGATTCAGATAATCATCTGAGATTTTTGTGTGCTTAACTGAGCCTCCAAGCCTCTGGTACTGGGGTAACACTGGGAACTGTGTTTATCACACACACACAAACATAGCAGTAAAATTCCTGGCAGCTTTGTGCTCAAATATCACTTTTCTGGGGAAGATTTACCTCGTAGGGGGAACAAATTCAAGGTCAATGTCTCACTTAGCTCCAAAGCCATGGTTCTTAAATTCTTAATAGGACTTTTCAAAATCAGGCTATTTTATTCAGGATCTTAGAAATGAAAGAATGACAAACAAGCCCGACTTCCCATTTGAGCTCTCCAGTTTGCTGTTTCCTTAGAGAAGTCAATGGAGCCACCCAGACATGCACCAGCTGGGTGTCTGACTGGCAGGCACCAGAAATCATTGCTTCTTTTAACCAGAACAATGGGCAAACTGAGCATTACAGAGTCTTTTCTGCAGTTATGATTTACTTTGCTCGTCACCAACACGCTGCAGATAAACACTTAATTTGCAGCATTATGGATATCAGAGGGGGGATTTCTTTCCCTGGTCACAGATTGAATTAATCATTGCCAGTGAAAAGCACCCTATGGATTGAGCAGAGGGCAGGGATCAGTTGTTCCATCTAAATGAAACATCCCTCTCCTTAATGGCCTCTGAGTTTGCCCCATCCTTCCCACTCTGTCCTTTGGCTACAAATGCTCACTAAGGCTTTTGGATTGGACCTTCAGCTTTGCTTTTGGATGCACACAAAATAATCATTCCTGAAAACAATTTCCCCATGATTAAAGATCCGCTGCTGCTAAAAATATTTAAAGCAGGAATCATCCCGAATAATAGACTTGGCAACATGCACCAGAGATGACAGAAATTGCTGGCACAGAGCAGAAAACAAACATCAAAAGACAAAATAGCATCAGACACTGTGAAGCACTGGATTTTTTTTCCCCTTTTGCTCATGCCGTTCTGCCAAGGTTGTTTGTGCATCCTTGTGTAATTCCAGCTAATGGCACAAATTCTTTAATTCAAGGTACTGTTTGAAATCTCCCCGGGATGGCACCTACACTTGTGTGCCCCTCATTCTGCTCCCGTTGTGAATCACACTCTTGATTCTGAATTAAACCCCACATTCAGCAGCAAAGTGTCAGGGCTGTTCTGTTTTGCAGCTTTTATTCCATTTAATTTGCTTTCCTTCATCCCTAAAGAATAAAAGAGCAGCAACGTGGGTTGTTCCTCCCTCTCTCAGGACACAAGTGCTCGTTATCACTTGGTCACTGCTGTCACCGAGCTGCCCTTTATTGATAACCCAGCCAATAACGGGTTCTAATGGGTGTGACTGGAAGGCTGAGGAAGAGCCTGATGCAGAGAAGATTCCTGGATTGCTCCTGAGGGCACATGATCTCCAGCACCAAGGTCAGCACCGCGGTCCCCGGGGATGCCCTGCACCCGGCAGGGTCAGCTCGTGTGTCAGTGCTGCTGTTAATCATCATTAATCAGGGCCGAAATCCCCTGGGCAGGGCTACAAACCTCGCTGGGGCTCCGCACTGCCCTGCAAAGGAGGGATCCCCCCAAACCCCCCAAACCTGTGACCCAAACACCTCCCCAGGGAGAAACAGGTCACACAAGGTGTTCCAGGGCGGTCACAGCCCTCTGCAGGCCCCAGAAAAGAGACTCAGAAGGGTCTGACAAGGCCAGGATGAGCCCCCAGCAGAGATCAGACGGGTTTTTGTGGAATCAGCGCCGTGCTCAGTGTTCCAGTGTCAGAACCCACGGGAAGGGAGCAGAGCCGTGTGAGATGAACCAACACAAATGTGCCTTTGTCCTTCCCGCCCCAGGGAGCTGATCTTTTGTGGCTGTGCAGGGGCAGATCCTCCTGTTTTTCATCATTTCCTCAGACACGGGAGAGGGGATGAAAAGCAGGAGGTGGAACAACCAAATCTCACGTCTCTGTTTTAATTCCTCTGAGCTTTATATGCAAGTGAACTGTGAGGAAAAGAGAGATACCTCAAATGCCACACGCACACGGGGCTGCATTTTGGGAGCCTTTTCAGTCAGGGGGTCCTGGAAGAGTCTGGGGAAACTGCCAAGAGGGGCAGGGCTGCAGGGGTTTGGCAAGAGCTGAGAAAACCCCTTTTTGGAGCTGAGAAACCGCAACGGCATCAACTGCAGCAAAGTGAGTGTGGGAAGAAGGAAAGGCACAGGGACATCAGCACGGTGAGCAGTGACCTTGCTCAAAGCCCAGCAGACTGAAGGGTGGTGCTGCTGAAGGACTGCACTCCCAGCAGTATCCAGGGAGCAATGGGCACGACTGGATGTGGCCACGGGTGTTTGGCAGCTTGTTGATCCCTGCGGCTCCTGTGGACACTGAGCACAGAGGATCAAACTGGGGTCGTGTTTACACACAAACACCTACAAAAGCAGAGATTTGGCCAGGTCTGGCTCAGAGCTGGCAGGAGCCCAGGGCAGCTTTTTGAGTGGCATCCCTGGTTTGGGACGAGGCTGCTGAGCCCCTTGGGTGGGCACAGGGCAGGCTGTGCCCCTTGGGTGGGCACAGGGCAGGCTGAGCCCCTTGGGTGGGCACAGGGCAGGCTGTGTCCCTTGGGTGGGCACAGGGCAGGCTGAGCCCCTTGGGTGGGCACAGGGCAGGCTGTGTCCCTTGGGTGGGCACAGGGCAGGCTGTGCCCCTGCTCTGAACACCCAAAAGGCACGTGCAGAGCCCATCAAACCTGCCAGCAGCTCCTCAGCTCAGGGCAGCTTCAATTAGGAGTGGGAACTGTGCAGCCAGTGCCCATGGAAAGCTGGTGGGGTTTTTTCCAGGGTCAGAGGATAATGACCCCGAAAGTGTAAAGACCTTCAACACAGCAGTAGAGCAGCCCTGGCAAATCCTGCTGTCAGTTTGAAGGCTTGTTAGCAACACTCCTCTGCTTTATCTCCGTGTGATTAGTGAGTTTCCAGGCTTTTAGATCCTGTGAAAGAGGGAGGGCTAACAAGGTTTGATTTCACCTTCCCCATATTAAAGCAACAGCATTTTTACTTCATTTACTTGGTTATTTGGGGCTTTTTGTTTTGTTTCTTAGTGGGAAAAGCTGTTCTGGTCGGGAATTCGGCTTTCTGAATGTGCTGACAGTAATAAATGTATCCAATTACTTGTACTGGAGTTTTTTAAATTCACTGGTATTTGTGCAAACACTCCCACATACACACAGAGTTATCTGGGGATTAGAGTCTTAAACAAGCATAATAACTGTCTGTGCAGGCACAGGCACCATCTATAGATAGATCCACATAAACACAAGCCATCAGCACATCCCTGGGAGCAAACAAATCCCCAGGATGGAGCCACAGGGATGGATGTTCATGGACACACAGGCGTGGGAAGGAGCTCAGTGCCTGTGTCCAGCAGGGCTGCTCAGCACACCCACCCTGTGTGCTTGTGTGTTTGCACACCCATCACGTGTGTTTGCACATCCATCACATGTGTTTGCACACCCATCATGTGTTTGCACACCCATCACATGTGTTTGCACACCCATCATGTGTTTGCACACCCATCACATGTGTTTGCACACCCATCACATGTGTTTGCACACCCACCCCGTGTGTTTGCACACGGATCACATGTTTGCACACCCATCATGTGCTTGCACACCCACCCGGGGCAGCTCAGACACCACGTCCTGTAAACCAGAGGGAGAAGGTTCAAAACCTTCATTCCAGAGCAAAAAACACCGGCTTGCTATTTATTCACAGAGCTAATTTTTCTAATTAAAATGCTCCTGGACAAACACATAACATTACCATGAATTATTGCCAGATGGAAAAATAGGAATTAGAGGCGGGAGAAGCCGCCGGAGCCTGACTGTGGGTGCCGGCGGTGCCCGCAAAGCCTGAGCTCTGTGCTCGCAGCCCCTCACACACACGATTCCTGTGCACCTGCCATGGGCTCCTCCAGCACCGCGGCGGTTCCTCCCGATCCCGCTTTTCCCATTCCCGAGAAATCCCCGGGAGCGGCTCGGGGGCTGCACTTCCCGCCGCGGCCTCCAGGTGGCGCCGGGCAGCCGCAAACCCGCGGAACCGGCGCTGTGGGTGCGGAGAACTTTAACGCGGGTTTAGCGCGGGTTTAACGCGGGTTTAGCCCGGGTTTAAAGCATGTTTGAAAGCAGGCGGGGTAAAGCTGGGCATTGTTTAAGTTTACAAGCCTGGCACTTCTTGTGTGCCCTCGCCGTGAGCACGGCCGGTGCATGTGGGTTGCAGCTAAGCTGAGCTTTAGCCAGAGCTTTGGGCTGGTTCTTGGTGTTCCCTGGTCACCAGCCTTGGCCGGGTGTGATCAGAAATCCCGCTGGAATACCAGGCCCTCTCCCAGAGCCTCCAGTCACAGCAGAATCTCCCGTGGCACCAGGCTCAGCACCAGCAGGGGGGATTGTCCCGTGGGCAGAGCTGGGACACCACAGCCCAAACCCCAACCCAAACCCCCTCCTATGTGCCCAGTTCTCCCACTGGATGGGATTTAGTGCCTGCCCAACCTCCAGGACTAAACAGCCCTTCCCAGGCAGAGCTGCTCAGAAAACAGCCCCGACAATAATGGTCAGAGCTCGAATACCAGCAGGGTCAGGAATGTCAGGACATTAATGCCAAGCAGTTTTAGGGAGCACAGGTTTCCTTCAGTGAATGTTAATGGCTGATTTCTGGTCAGCAGATAAAGCAAAGGGCAAAGATCCAGCTCCTCGTCCCTGTATCCCATGGTCCCAAGATTGCTCTTGTTCCTAACCAGGATTAAAGATCAGAAATTAAAGAGGTCAAAGCTGTGAAGTCTGGGCAGAAAAAGTTTAAATAGAGCTTGAAAAAGATGGAAAGTGAAAACAAAAATATAAAAAAAAATCCACACTATGTCTCCTCCAAAAGCAAGTGCAATTATGATTTTTAAATCATTTACTCGTGCTGTGACGCCCACAAGGAATTACTGACTAAGCCATTTCTACTCATTTATTTCAGAAATTTGTCTCATGAATGAATTGCTTCTCTTCATGAGGAGAGAAGACACAAGGACACTGAAGGAGGAGTGTGGAAGTGCAACAAGATAAAAGGGGGCTCTGTAATGGAAGAGGGAGAACAATGAGGGATTTAATGTGTTCAGTGTATTAAAAGAAGAAATACAATAATACAGAACTTCACATGTGGGCTGCTGGCCTTTCTCCTGAGGGGGATTCATCAGGATTCCCTGAATTTCCAGTTCCAGCCTCTCCTCATAGTTGACCAGCATTTTCTAATTGCAGATTTTGGAGTAAATTTCACCCCACATTTTAGGGAAACACCTGCAGCAGGAAAGCTTTGCATGTAAAGGTATTTATCCACTAAGAGCTGAAAATTACTTGAGTTTTGCTTATTTGAAATTAATGCATGTTTTCACTGAAAGAGTCCCAAATGATCACAACAGTAATTTGTTTTTAAGTGATACAAACACGTCCAAGAAACGTGGATGGTAAAGGATGGAAACATGAAATCTGCTGCAGGGTTTGGGGTTTTTCCTTTAATTAGAGATGTAGAAAAGAAATATAAAATGGGAGGTAAGTGGATCAGCAGCCAGGTCAACACAGTTATTTATGATTCCTGTATTATTTCTCATGTGAACAGCTTCCAAAATGGAAAGGAAATTTCTCCTTTTCAGGACCCAGGACCCTGCCAGTACCCACCTCTGAGGAGTGGGAATGGCAAATCACTGTGGGCTGATCCCTTCCATCCCCTGCACAGAAACACTCCACAATTCCTTTGGTCCCATCTTTACCTTCTCATCCTTTGATTGAAGTAAAAGCTGCATCAGTTAAACATCCCTGAACAGCTTCATAAGCTCAAAGTGCCTGGAAATGCATCCCTGGCCTCAGCATTTCCTTAATGAATGTGGAAAGCTCTCCTCAGCTCCGAGTGCGTGAGATTGATAAAGATTCTATTTACTTTTTTCCCCTTATAAGAACTTAATGAGACAAAATTGGTGGCTCGTAATCAGGCATTGGCCTTTTCATCTCCCCAGGTTTTATTTACAAAAGCTTATTAGAGCAGAGCACACTCAGAGATATGCAGGGATAACTGGAGTGTTGCTTAACGATCCCTGGCACAGGCACAGAAAATGAGAGAGAAAAGGTGATTAAAGGGATGTTACCTCGAGCAAACACAGCCCTGCCCCTGAATCCGGGCATGAACCTGGACCTGCAGCTTCCCAGGGCTGCAGGGCACTGACACGGGTTCTATGGAATGTTGGGGAGCTTTGGGTGGGAAGGAAACAAGGATCATCCAGTGCCACCCCTGCCATGGGCAGGGACACCTCCCACTGTCCCAGGGGGATCCAACCTGCCCTTGGACACTTCCAGGGATCCAGGGGCAGCCACAGCTTCTCTGGGAATTCCAGCCCAGCTCCTCCCCACCCTCCCGGCCAGGAAATCCTTCCCAACATCCCATCTCTCCCTGCCCTCTGGCAGTGGAAGCCATTCCCTGTGTCCTGTCCCTCCAGCCCTTGTCCAAGTCTCTCTCCATCTTTCCTTTGGTTCCCTTCAGGCTCTGTAGGGACACAATTATTTCACCCCAAAGCCTTTTCCAGGCTCAACAATCCCAATTCTCTCAGCCTTTCATGGCACAGAGGCCTGACCAGCTCTGGGTGCACCCGAGGCAGAGCAGAGGCACCTTTGCTGTCCATTATATCTGATTTTCCAGCTTCAGCACATTCTCAGTGTGAAAAGAGTGGTAACTACAGATAAAAGTTGCTCTGTCTCCCAGTCTTCCCTTCTGTAAAATGGGACTGAAAAATACCCAACTCCAACTTGCCCAACCTTTTAAAATATAATTAAGAGCGAGAAGTGCCAGGAAGGGCCAAAGTTGCTGGAATTCTGCAGATAGAAAATCCATAAAAGGTTTCCACCAGGACCTGCTGCTTTTCCCCAGCACTGCCAGTTTTCCTTATAGAGAAATGCAGTTGCTCCTTCTCCCTCTGTAATTTGCTGCTTCATTTTCATCCTGATAAATAAAAGCTCCACCCTTGCACAGGGACAGAGAAGTTCCTGTATGTGGGAAGCAATCACACCACACACCAAACAAACCCTCCTGGTAATTAAAGTACTTCCAGCCCCATTCCCTGCTCCCTTTCAGCCCCACATGAGGGGCTCTTTGTCTTTGGCAGAGGAAGCAGCAAATGTTCTTACAGGAATCCACTTGCAAGAGGAGGGGGAGACAAAAAAGATGAAGATAAACGTATTTATTCAGTCGTTGGAGCCAGGGCTGTTTCTTGAAAAGAAACACCTGAGCAGGGAGCAGATCCCCAGGCATTTGTCCAGGTGCCTGTTTTGAGAGAGACCTGTCAACCCACTTGTAACATCAAGTGCTCTGTGTTGTCTCCAGATGTTCCTGCAGTGCTCCAGCTGTGCACAGACTCCCATCTCGCTCTGCCATTCCCATCTGAAAGGGGAGTTTCTGCATTAGAGGAGCAGCCTCTTGTGCTGATTGACTGCAGAAAAGGGAGCTAAAAGAGGCTGCAGTTTGAATACCCGGAATAAAGGGAAAGAAAGAGCTGGAGCCACCTCCTTCTCAGAGCAGATTAGAAAGTTTGCCTCATAATTAATGTGTTGGCACAAGGGGGGTAATTTCCAGCTCCACCACATGCTCCATGTGGAATCTCCTGTGTGTGTCAGAGTTACCCCCCTGAGCCAGAGGACACCAGTTCCTGTGAATTGTGTTACTGGGAGGGTGGGAGGCCCTGGAATGGAATTCCCAGAGAAGCTGTGGCTGCCCCATCCCTGGAAGTGTCCAAGGCCAGGTTGGAGCCACCAGGGATGGTGGAAGGTGTCCCTGCCCATGGCAGGGGTGGGATGGGGTGGGCTTTAAGGGCCCTCCCAACCCAAACCACTCCAGGATTCCTTGGCCATAAATTCTTCCAGCTTGGCTCTGCCTTCACACATTTGGAGAGCAGGACTTTGCCCTCAGTGGGGTTCCCAGCCCCTGCCCTGGTCAGGATGGACACAAACCATGAGGAAAAGTGCAATCAGCCCTCCCTGGTGAGGGCAGTCCAGGCTGACAGACCCAGGGCTGGAGCTGGTTCCTCCCTGACCCCCCTCTGAACGTGTAATGCTGAAAATCAGGGTGTGTGGCTCTGTGCCCACGGCCACACTCACTGTGTGAGTGCTCTCAATTTCCATCTGTCATTATCTTTTGTGTGTGCTGGGCTTTAATGTGCAATAAATGGAAATGGGCGATGTATATTCTGCATTTTATTAGCTCTCACTTCTCCTTGGCATCAGACATGGCCATTATGTCTCAAAGAGCTGCTTTCTGCTCTACCAGAAAGGCCCCAAAATGAAGGTTTGTTGTGTTGTCACTGGGTGTTTTCTTCTGAAAAATCAAGAGCAGTAATTTGCAGTTATTAATGAAGCTATAAAATAACTTCACCCATTGTTTTGAACTGGTTTTGACTCGGGACTTTTCCAACTTGTCCAAAACTGAGCTGAAAAATGTAGGTCCCCAGGCCTTCTGGTGTGTCCTGCTGGCCAGAACACACATGGATAAATTGCATTCCCATAATCCAGCAGAAATGAGCATTTCCATGTAATTGTGCTCCCAGTTTCTACCTCAATTAGGAGATGTCCTCTGTCTAGACAAGTACCAGAATGTTCTGTTCCTGTTCTGTCTCTACCTGTGCTTGCAATGATTCATCTTCTAAAGAGTAAGGAATGAAGGGGTCACACAAACCCGGGGCTTTGAAGCCTTTCACACCAAATTCCTGTAATTCAGGGAATGCTGATGGTCCCAGCAGGATCATTTCTGCCCCCCCCATGTCCCTGTGCATCCAGCATTCCCAAGGGATTGGGGAGGGGTGGGCTGACCTGCTGGAACCATCCAGCATTCCCAAGGGATTGGGGAGGGGTGGGCTGACCTGCTGGACCCATCCAGCATTCCCAAGGGATTGGGGAGGGGTGGGCTGACCTGCTGGAACTTCGGCTTCAAGTGAAACACTTGTCTGTGTCACACAAGGGGCTGCAAAGGTTCTCATCTCATATTGGAGAGAAAAAACCCCCAGTGTGGCTGGGGCTTTGTGCAACTATTATTTCACCGTCACAACTCCAGGCACTGGCAGAGGGCTCAGGTCACTCATCCAGCCACAGCACAAATTGGCTCAAGGGCATTCTTGACACAGAGAGGTGCCTTTTCTCACTGACACCCAGTGACACCAGAGCCATTACACTGGAAATAGTTATCATTGAAATAAAACTGATTTTAGGGTTCTTTGTAAATTAGTTATTTTACGGATCTCGCAATAAAACTGCCAAATAGTTTAATGATATTAAATCATATCATGAAAAGGGAAGAACAAGTGAATAAAAAGGCAGCACGTTGTGAAGGAGGGGGAAAACAGGATGGGTCCTGGCAGGGCTGTGTTTGCTGGGATCCCTGGGGATGGGTCCTGGCAGGGCTGTGTTTGCTGGGATCCCTGGGGATGGGTCCTGGCAGGGCTGTGTTCCCTGGCACTGCACAGGGCACGGGAGGGATGTCAGTGCTCTCAGCTCCCTCCCCCACACTCCTGTTTGCAGCTCTGCTCCCACACAGCCAGGAAAGCAGCACTTCAGCCCAAATTCTCCTTAGGGATACGTCTCCCTCCTCAATCTCCTCACTGGTCCCTAAAACAAAATTTAAAAACTTGTCATTTGTGTATTCTCACAAACATTCAGGTCTGGAGCTAAAAACCATACAAACAGCTCATATGTATTAGGCCCAAATAAATTCATTTAGCACTTTATGCATTTCATCTTTGATCAGGGTGTTTCTGCTGTAAGGATATTCAAATTAAATCAAAGCAAAAGAGATAAAAGCTGGCTGGCTTTGGTTGATCCAACCATCCAGGGAAAAAGTACATATTTTATTCCTGCATGCGGGTTATGATGAAGGGAAGCAGAACACTGAAGGCAGAAGACTCGACAGGATCACCCAGGTGAGATTCCTCCCTGTGCAACAGTCCAGGGCAGTATCTGTGTCCCCTGAGATCTGCTCAGGTGACAAGGATAAAACCTCAGGAAACCATGGACCTGCTGCAGAGAGTCCAGAGGAGGCCACAGAGCTGCTCCAAGGGCTGGAAATCCTCTGCTTGGAGCCAGGCTGGGAGAGCTGGGAATGGTCACCTGGAGGAGAGAAGGATCCAGGGAGACCTTGGAGCCTCTTCCAGAGCCCAAAGGGGCTCCAGGAGCTGGAGAGGGACTTGGGACAAGGAATGGAGGGACAGGACACAGGAAATGGCTTCCTAGTGGGTGAGATGGGATATTGGGAAGGAATTCCTGGCTGGGAGGGTGGGGAGGCCCTGGAATGGATTTCCCAGAGAAGCTGTGGCTGCCCCTGGATCCCTGGAAGTGTCCAAGGCCAGGTTGGAGCCACCTGGGACAGTGGGAGGTGTCTGTGCCCATGGCAGGGGTGGCACTGGATGAGATTTAAGGTTCTTCCAGCCCAAACCAGTCTGGGATTCCACAAAACTCGAGTCAGTGCACAAAAGTGTTGTCAAAGCCCAGCTGCTGCCAGATGTGAGACACCCACTGTTGGTGTCAGTCAGTGAAGCTCCAGGAGCAGCAGATCCCACTGTTCTCATCCTCAGATCCATGGGACAGATTTGGAGCCTTAATATCCTGCCCTTCTCTCACATCCTTTCATAACTCAATTATCTCCTTTATAAAGTACTTATGAAGATTAACCACCAAGTGTGAGAACTGCACAAATAGAACAGAAACAATAAAACAACGATTCAAAAGCTTTTTACAAACATGGTGAATAGCTGGACTGTAAACTTGTCTCTTAATGACTCTGCCAGCACAGGAGAAGAGAAAATATAATATATAATTGATACCTCATTCAAAACTAAAACCACAGAATGCATTTAAAATCAAATACAGCTCTCAATAAGCACCTTTCAAACAAATGGTAGGTCAAAAGTGAGATGCTGCCATTACACAGGCAATAGTTTAAAAAATAACAAATATATTTCAGAAAAGTCACGCTGTGTTCCTTGAGAATTCATGAATCAGCATGAACTGGAAATCCCTCATCTGTCCCCAAAGTCAAAGTGTTAAACTCTTTCCAACTGTACCAAAATTTCTAGGAGCTCAAATTAACTGTGGTTTTTCTTATAGTTAATTAAGCAAATTGTTAAGAAAAACAAGATATCTAATATGGTAAATTTCAATTTTAATTATTGACTTTCCGTGGGCAAATTAAACAAGGAGCTCTTTTCCATGACCTTAAACTGGTCAAGATAAAAAGAGCCCCAGCCCTTCCCCTGTGCTGAGGAGGAGCCACTCCAAGGCCACTGCAGCTGCTTTGGAAAGGACACAGAGGCAAGCAAAAAAAAATTATATAGTCAGTCTTGCTAAATTAGTTTACCTAAAATTGTATGTGTGAGTGATTTTAATCAAAATCTAATTTCCCCTCTTTTTAGAGTAACTGAAATGAGATTTTTCTAATTTACTTTTCGCGGTTCAAGTTTCTCATAATTCTTGTGTGGCCGTGACAGCGCCGTGAACAGCGTCTGCTGCTACAAAGCATTAAAAAAAATTAGATTTTCAAATTGATGTGCTAAATTAAAAATGTTTAATGTTTCTCATCAAAGGCACAGGAGTGTGCACAGGGCCTTTGGTACAGTTGGAGGCACAAGACTTTTTTCATCTGTTTCTTTAATTCGCAGCACAAGGCAACTGTGCTGTGAAAATTAACAAGCTACAAGCAAAAAGTGTTGTGAAATAGTGTCTTCAGAGAAACTACCTTTTAATTTCTTCCCCTCCCCATTGCTGCTCTGACCTTAAGGATGTCATAATAAAAATAGGTGCTCTGTTCTGTTTCTTGCCAACTTCAGATGGAGTTTCACTGAATTCCTCCAGAGCATCTGAGCCTCTGGGCAAGTTTAACTCTCTGGGCTTTACTTGCTAATTCCCATGTTTGTGGAAACCACATTATTTCTGTAAATTGACTCGAATTAATACATTCCGATCTGGGCTTCTGACTCCAGTGTGAGGAAGCTCAAAGCTGGGAGCACTGGAGCAGCTGCTGCCTTGGGGTGTCTTGGAAGTTTCAGAAGGAAGCAAGCACTTCCAGATTGCTCAGCGTGGCTGCTGTGCCTGGAAACACAAGGAGCCTGGGAACATGGAGCAGCTCGGCTGTTGCCTTTGGATTTACACTTGTGTCTCGTCTGGGGAAGGAGGGAGGGAGAAGGTGCTCCACAGGAATGGCCCTCAGTGCCCACATGGATTCAGGGCACGTTTTCCTCGCAAGGAAAGCAAAGCCCACTGGCCCCTCATTCAGCCTCAGCTCTGCAGCAGCCCCAGCACTCCCTGCAAATAAGAGATGAGAAGCACATTCCCTGTGTTTGCATGAATATAATTGCTTTGATTTCGATGTGTTTTTTCTGCCGGGGCCAGGCAGGAACAAAGCCTTCTGGTGAGACAAGTGCCACCAAAGAGAACACCATGTCTTTCTGAAGGCCAGACTGTGTGAGCAGGAACAAAAGGCTGTTCTGTCTCATGTCGTCCTCAGACACCAAGGAAACCCCCGGAGGAGGAGCAGCTCCTGTGTCCAACACACACCAGACCACTGAGCCACAGGCTGGCCCTGCAGGAGGGAGGCAGCAGCTCCACCACCTTCCCAGGAGGAACAGGAGCTTCAGAACTTTTCCCAATCAATTCAGAGCTGATCTATTCCCAAGGGCTGTTTGCAGAGTTGGTGGCACAGCCCGAGTCCTGCCTGTCTCTAAGCACAGAACAGGGACACAGGACCAAGTGCCAGGAAGGCTGCACTGGAGGAAAAAGAGGTAAGAGATCAAGCACAGAAGCAATGTGCTGTCTCTGCAGGAGTAGGGAATTTTATTGGAATGAAAAAAGGGAATTATCCTCAGAAACAGGCTGTGCCCTGTGCTAGAGAACAACTGAGCTGGACCCAATGATCCTCGTGAGTCCCTTCCAACTCAGAATATTCTGTGATGGTGACTCAGCCCCCTTCACCCCCTGGACTCCTGCCCAGGGATCACTCAAACCCTGAGCACACACGGGCTGAGCTGAGAGTTCCTCCATCCCATTCAGATCCATGAGCTGTAACCAAAACTGCAGAGCTTGGATGCACAAACTCCTCTGGATCCCCTTCAAACAGCCATTCCCCAGCCCTCCCTTCTGCTGGATCACCAGCAATGCTGCATTTGCAGGGGGGACACAACAGAAAAGCAAAAGCCAGGACTAGAATTCACCACAGCTATGGATAAAATACGAGACCAGTGTGTCAACAGTTTACCCAGAAATGCAGTTTCTACCTAGAAAGCAGTTCTTTAATTGAAGCTTTAACTTTGGACTCCAAATTCAGTGCAAACCCACGGCAGCTCAGCACAGTTTATGGGATTCAGAGAGAGGGTAGGAGACAAATACACCCCCCCCCACTTCTCTGCCATTCCCAATGTGCACATCCTGCTGCTGGTAATGGTTCTGGTCATGCAGAACTGCCTGGAGCAGTGATACCAACAGTGATAATAAATAAATAAATAAACCACTCCAGCACAACAGGCTCACACCCAGCGAGCTGGAAACCACAAAGTTTGGGTGACTCAGGAAAAGGTTGGATCCCACTAAGGGCCCAAACCTCTCCTGCCACCTTCTCCCATCCCAGGGATCACTGACACATTCCAGGGGTGGAATGTGGGTGGGGGGCATGTTCGGTGCTAATTGTTCTAGAATAAGCATCAAGGATGACATTCAAAACAGCACCTGAGGATAATTTGGAAGGTGTAGTAGCAGAAAATTAAACCCTGTAAAATACTGTCTGGCAAATTAAAAACCATAATTGATTCCAGTAGCTCATTTTCAAAATTAAGTGTTGCTAATTGCCCGAGATAGTATTTATTTGGTACAGCCACTGTATCTAAGTGTATCTGAGTTTGCAGTATTGACAGGCAACTGAGACAAAGTTGGTTTTCCTTCTGTTTTGCCCAGGATTTGTTTCCAGGATACACAGAACACACATCAGGCCGTCCCTGACCTTTCCAGTATCTAATTCCCATATGCAGCTGAATTTATCTGTGTGCAGAGATGCCAAAAGTGAAACATCCTCAAACTCCTGGAAAATCCCAAAAGGGGATTAATGTGGCCCAGCCCTGCATTCTGACAGCCACAGACACAAACTGGCCTCACAGTTCTGCACCTCTGGCTTTAAAACAGCTGGGGCTCAGTAACTGCTACCCAAGGACATTTTATAAATAAACCAGGAATCTGAGCATCTCAGTGTTCCCTTATTTTCTATCAGACATTAAGAAACCAGTTCAGTTTTGGTGCAAATTCCTTTGCATGACCCTGATGATCAAGTTTCCAACATGAAGCCCAGAAATATAAGACCAACAAATGGTTTGAGCTTCACCTTGTGCAGGAGGTTTCACCCATCCCAAAGACAGAAGGAGTTTCCCCATCCATTGTGCCTTTCTTCCAGCACAGATAATGCTTTGCAACTGAATTCACTAATTAATAATATCTTGAACGAGGCTCATTAAGTGTGCAGTGCAGATTAGGGCTCCTGTGAAAGTTTAAGGAAGAAAGGAAAGGAAATCCCTGGAGGCCCCACATGGCCATGATCTGCTGCCACAGAATCTCCCCACTGCAAAGGCTCTGCTGCTTTCCATGGCCAGAGCAGGGGCTCCCAAAACTACAGAAATCAATTGGTGACATGTGAGAAGTATGGATTAAGTTTATAACTGTGTTTAGAGCACCAGGGGATGAATTATCCTAATTGGTGAATTAGTCTCAGTTACACAGAGTAATCACCATAGGCTGCCTCTGTTTTCATTAGAAATTTAATTAAGTTTATCAATGTTTAGCTTCTTTGGCCTTGTTTTCCACCACCTTCCCCAGGCTTTTCTTTGTTTAATCAATATTTTTAGTGAGATGGGAGGGACATTTTTTCCCACTGCACCCTGGTTTTAATTTTTCGTTTTCCTCTCTCGACACAAATCTGTCCAAAACACAGGAAGTCAGGGCTATTCTCACAGCCCCTGATGCCTGAAGGCACTTTGCCACTTCAATACAAGAGGACATCAAGGTCGAGCTCTCAGGATGAAGGGTGGATGTTCACAGAGCATTCCTTGAGCAGCTGCATCAGCCCAGAGCATCCCCACTGCACAGCCCAAACCCTGGCCAGGGCAGACAGTTCTGATGTACATCAAGCTACCTTCAGCTTTTGCACACATTTCACATCCAGAGCAGCAGGTCCTTCCCAAGTGCTGCGTTTTCAGGGGCACAAACGTGGAACAAGTCAGACCATTCCCCCTGCTCAGACCTGGAGCCACTGCACCCCCAGATTTCACCTGAACTGACGGAGCTACTGTGATTTATAGAGCTCAGAGATGGGGCTGCCACACCCCTGTGCAGGAAGTGAAGAGTCTGCAGCCCTGGGCAGTTGTTCCTACATAAGGAAAGATGTTCTGCTCCGAATTCTGGCCATGTTTTACCACAATTAGTGCCACAAGCACCCTCACCCAGCCCCAACCTAAACACTGACCACGAGTAATGGGTGCAGGCAGTGGGTTAATGTGGGGTGGCTGTTAAAATACAGCCTGCAGTCAGTTCCCACCCAATGGGATAAGCCACAACGTGCTCCTGGGCCAAGTGACAGAGGCTCTGGTGCTTCATCACCCAGGGATTGAGGGATTTGGGGCACTGGGGGCTTGTTAATTCCTCACTGGGGGAACCAACAGAAAGCAAACACTCAGCATGGCTTGATGTCTGTCCCTGCTGTGAGAGGGGCCTCGTGCCCTCCTGAATGAAGCCATGGGGGGACCCCCATCCACCTCATCATGGACAAGGTTCTGCCTGGGAAAGACACGCTTTCCCTTCATTACATTTAATATATTTCTCATTATACAAATCTGCCAGTGCAACAATAAGTCTTGTTCATAAATCACTTTGCCCTTTTGCTTCACAGCCTTGGAGAACTTTCATCAAACAAGACATAAGTGGGACCTGTAAGACAGGGGGTCAGAGCAGCCCTAACTAGATATTAAAATCTATTCCTTAAGCTTATTTTAATAGCTTCTGTAAAACAATTGCAGGTACTTCCTTCCTCCCCTTCTTCATGTTGGTATTTTTCAGTCTTTACGGATAAGGAATGAAATGAATAATTAGATTACTGGGGTTTATTGTTTGTATTATGGTAGAATCAAGAAAGGCCAAGTCCTTGTGTTTAGTGCCGTGCATTAAACCTGATTAATATTCCAAACTCATTTCTTAGCATTTTGATGGAAGTTTTCCAGGAAACCTTTCTGGAAAAAAATGTTAAAAAATTGTTTCTTAATGCAACACTGCTGGCAGTTTCCAGCAGCACTGCACACATAAAAAACAACTGCATTTGCTCATGGCTTGTTCACCAAGATACACATCTGCATATTTGTGTCGTGTGTATCAGTTATTCTACAACATCTGGAACCAAGAGATTGTGAATCATAACACAACTGCTCCCTGAAACATCATCTTGGCTTACACAAAAGCACCTTAGAGCTAATTCTCCCCTGATTATGCTCTTAAATAAAACAAGAATATTAAGGAGCTGAGAATTTAATTCTTCACAAACTCTACTGCCACAATCCCAATGCTTTTATTTTAACATGCTTGTGTCCTATGCCCCACTGAGACCAATCCACCTTTATTTTTGTGGGTGTTTCATTCAAAAGTAGGGACTCCCCAGAAAATCAGAGTCCCAGCTCTGGGAACAGCTCTTCTTTCTGTCCAGGGCCCCCCCAGCCCTGCTGAGTGCCAGTCCCAGATCCATGTGGAAGGTAAGCTGAGCTCTAAACCTGCCCTCTTGGTCTCACCTCCCTGTCTGTAGCTCAGCACAGCAGGCAATGCCACCACAAAGGATTAATTTTCATTTCTGGTCATTGTTAATGCTCAGCTGCACTAACTACCCTTTTGTCACAGCCTGCTGAGGTGCCAGCCCACATCTCCACCTATTTCTCTCAGTTTCTACTGCTTTTCCTGGGGAAAAAAAATCATCTCCTTATTTATCTCAACCTTTCTGTTGTGCATGGCCAAGTTATGGGCTGCTTCCATCTTCATGAGTCATTTCTCTCTGGATTTACTGCCCAGCTCCGTGTCTTTGCTCTCTCCTACACTCAGTTCAGAGCAGGAGGAGTGACACAAACCCAGCCCAGCAGCAAGTCTGACACAGCTCTGTCCCTCTGACCTCCTCTCCGGGGTTGTTTCTCAAGATAATTAAGGTGTGAGAGCTCAGGAAACCTCCCTCGGGTGGGAATGTTCTCCCACTTGCCTTCTCCTCTTGTCCCACCGTGCCCCTTCTCGAGGCAGGTGTGTACCAGACCCTTCCAGCTCCCATGGGGACACCCCATGGAGCTTCCTTTGCATTATTTGGATTTGTATAGAACAAATCAGAAAGACCTTTTGGCTCCACAAGGTGTGTCTGGGAAGGAAGGAAAAGCCTTCCTTCAGGCACAGCAGCAGCAGTTGTTACTCATCCATTTCCACCCTGTTTTCCTTTTTATTTGGCTTCTCTTAATCACATTTTAATGAAGATCACTCCAGGATTTATGGAGGTATCCAACACATTCACATGCTTGGGATACCTTCACATTTTGGTTTGCAGGTGACAGTTTCCTGTGACATTTCTATCAGTTTGTCACCCTCACATGGGCTAAACTGGGCCTGGGCTAATAAAGCATTAATTAAATGACAGCATAAATAATGTAAAGTGTCTTTTAGCAGGAGGGTTAAGTTTGACTTTCACGGGGAGAGGAACTGACTGAATTCTCTTGTAGTTTTGATCACAAGTCAGAAACCACAATCAGCTGTCAAAGGCCCGTTAGGGGAGTTATCACAAAGGGAGAAAAAGGTGGGAGTAGGGGAAGATCTCCCTCGCTCAGGAATGTTTGTACATTTTAAGTGACAGTTTGAAGTGTTACAGAGAAAATGCTTGACTGAATCTTGCATTAACTTCTTCCTTCAGTTCTAATAAAAAGGCTGGTGAGGAGAATGTCCTGACAGTCCCACCACTACAGTTATTGGATCACAAATTTAAAGCTTGTACTTTCAATTAAAAGCAATTAGACAGAGCACAGTAAATACTGAGTACACGAACAGCGTGGTGTCATTTAGGACTCTGCCTTAGCACAATTCCACTCCAACAGGCAGAAAAAGCCTTGTTTGTCTTTTACACCTCTCCCTCCATAACAATAAAAGAGGTACTTTAATCTTTGATAGGACTTTACATGTTCCCCCCACATTAATAACAATGGGAAAAATCACAGTTTTCTTGGAAATGGATTAGCAACTGCTGAGTTTTAATAAAAGACAGCAAGAACCCCAATATGGTCAAACAAGCCAGTGGTTCCAGACTGAAGAGATTCACTGTCAATACTTCCCTGCATGTCCACAGTAAACTCAGACATCATGAAGTCAGTGAAGCACTGGGGGGACTTTCCTTCCCACACCCCAAAACCGTGGTCTTGAGCTTATGCAAACCAGGAAACATTCACACCCACCTTCAAATATTGTTGTCTGAACTACTGACACAAATGAAGGAGTCTCCTTTCTACAGTAACACCCTCATTAGGCACCTAAATCCTTCACCACCACCTTCTACACATTTATGAACATATTTCTCCAAAGCATTGGGGAACTTTAAAGCCCTGGAGGTCCCAAAGGAAGCATGAAAAACTCACAAGAGCCAGAAACTTATGTCCCCTTTTATCATTAGCAATGATTCCTGAGGAGTTCAAGAGCCAACCAGGTTTTTTGAGTGCTGGACAGCAGTGCTAAATTCATATTTATGCTTCATTTTTGATGCCCTCCCACCACAGCTATTTTTGTCCTTTACAAATACGGTTGCAATTTAGCAATCTATTGACATCATGATTTTTTTTTCATAAACACATTGTCTGCTGGATGCATAATTCAAACTCACATATAAACTGTGAGCTGTTTGCTTTAGCAACAGCTATAATTTACCATAACCTCAGCAGAAAGCCATTCTGTGCCATCTCCCTGCACAGTGTAATTTAGCCTGGATACGCAATCTTCCTCCCTGCCATTCTAATAGAGGAGCTTGTTTGCTAAATAATCATCACAGAGTTTTGCTCAAAGCACCAGTTTTATGCAGAGTTGGGGGTTTTGTCCCCCCCTTCTCCTCCCTGCCACACATAAAAGTTGCCAAGCTAAATGAACACTCTTTGGAAAGCTATTACTGCCATGTAGTTTTCATTTGAAAATGTCACAATAAAGCACTGTTCTTTGATGCTGAGCAGCACAACAGGTTACAGCATGATAAAAACAGCAAGTTAGATAATATGATACATTAGAGGGGTCTAAAGGGCAAGAAAATTACACTTTTTAAAGCCTGAGGGGTTTTTTTTCTGCCCCTTTCTCTGTGCCCTCTTGGCACTCGAGGGAAGCAGGAGCAGAGCCCAAAGTGAGCCAAAAACCCCCAAGTTTTGCTCCCACGGGAGCAACTCAGGGGAATTAAAAATCAGATAGGGAAAAGAGCCCAGGATTAATCAGTAAGTGTAAAAATGGGGAGTCTGCCCTGGGACAGCCCAGGTGTGCTCAGCTTAACAGAGCCTGGGCTCAAAACTAAGCCTGGCTGCAAACTGTAACCAAATAGTTACCACTATATATTATGTATGTATTTAAGGCCACACCTCAGCTCAGTAAAGCACAAACTGAGGAGGAGCAGAGACCACCTTGGCAGCTGAGAGCAGGAGGGAGCCCCTTCTGAGGGGTTTTACAGTGGGGTGGGTGGGGGATCCTGGTGGAACCAGCCCCAGATAGGGAGGGGATTTATGGTGGAAAAGGGGAAAAACCAGCTGGTTTGTGTGGGAGTGGGGAGAGAGAGGAGCTGCTGCCTCGGGGCAGCGATGGCGGCCTGAGGGGAGTTGGGCCCTGAGGGGGGTTGTTCTGAGGGGAACCGTTGTTACATGTTAGCATTGGCTCCTTTTTAATTTCATTTTTTAAATGGGGGTGTATTTTCTGTAGGTGGTGCCAGCACAGTGAGGGAACAGCCACAGCCCTGGAGGAAAAGTGCCCCGGTGAGAAGCAGCTGCTCCCGTGGTAAATAACTCCATAAAACCAGAGAATCTCCATAGGTGTCTCCGTAGGTCTCTCCAGCAGAATTTAAGCTCCGTGTCCTGGAAAAGTAGGAGTAATTCAAGTAATGGGGTCTAAGGAAGTGTTGAAGGAGAAAAGCTGCTACTTTTGGTGCAATTTAAAACTCAGAAGTCATCTGTTACTGAGGGGTTTCTGGTCAATAGAAGGTCATGGAGCAGCTTTTTGGGTGGAGAGAAGGGGCTCAGTGGTTTGTGGTGATGGTCTCCAGTGGCAAAAGTAGTAGTCAGTGGTAAATAGTGACAGAAATAATGGGTTTGGGAATTGAGGGGTCTCTGCTGGTGCAAAAACTGGCTCCTGTTTGAAATCTCCATTATCTGGTTGCAGTTAAATAGGAATTATGGATGTGCTGCAGTGTGGCTGAGGGTCTGTGTGCTGTGGCTCCAGGGCATATTTAATCCTGGACTTCTCAGGGTGCCAAATGAGGCTGAGGGGGCTCTGAGGGATGAGTCTTGTTCCAAACTCTTATTTCCCTTCTTCCAAAGAAAAGAATAATTCATCTCTGCTCTCCTTCCAAAAGAAGCAGAAGGCCTTTGCTGTCTCAATTTCTAGCACTGAGTACTGCTGGCAACCTTTCTGCAATAAAGCTTTGCAGGAGGCTCCTGTGGAAGGGAGAGGGAATAAAACGCCTCAGAACAACCTTGAAAATCTACTGTCAATACAAAGGTTATGCAACTCAAAGGCCAGACAGCAGGGATTTCGAGTTACTCAAATGTCTAAGCTGACTATTGAAAAGCTTGTTGTGCCAAAGACTGCAGAGAGATGCTTCCCTTTCCCTGTGTCCTGGGAATAGTGAAGATTGTAAAAGCTCATTTCTCTATCTGGTATTTCCTGACCTTTGCAGCCTATTTTATATGAACAGCCAAGATCAAGCTGAAGATGTGGGAGAGCTCTCAGATGAGCAGGTTATTTAGTCTAAAACTCATGTCACATCTGAGCTTTATCTTGTGCTTTAATGTGGTTCCAACCTTGACTTTGTCACTTTGATTTTTACCTGTCTTTTTTTGTTTGTTTTGCTCGTCCTGACTGACCCAGAGTCTGTAGCAGTTCTTGAAAGAAGGAAAAATTTTTTGACAATTGCTGCGTTTTGCCATTTCAGCCTATGAAGAAGTGATTTAAAACAACAAAAGCTGAAGTAGACTTTGCTGGGAAAGGACTCTGATTACTGTGGAAAGCTGCTACTTTAATGGGAGGGGAACTCTGAAATAAGAACCCCAAAAATACTTAAAGTGAGAGAAGACCTGAATGCAGCTGCTATTTATATTTTTTATCTGCCCTGTTTCCTTTCTGCTGGTTCTTAGTTCACTTGTAAGTGAAAGTCCATTTCTAAGTGCTCAGGAAGAAAAGCATTTAATGTGCTTTGCTGGTTAAATGGCAATATTTTTATTTTGGTGAGAGTGCTTTGGGTACAGGCTTGGCTCGTATGTCAATATTAGTGTTCTGTTCCAAAAGAGTTCATCGAGTTACAGAACCATTACCTCCCTTCTGCTACAAACTTAAACTGCATCATCACTAATCCAAGGTTGTGGCTGTCCAAGAGGAGCAAAGCTGTTCCACAGAAGGGCTCCTGTTGGCTTCTGACTGGAACCACTGTTTAAAACCACTCTTCAGTAACACACTCTGTTAAGCTGAGACTTTTTCCTGTGTTTCCCCTTAGCCAATATATCACTTTCCTCCTTCTGTGCTCAGCTCTTGGCTTGTCCTGGGTTACAAGTGCCTTGTTTCTTTGTGTTGGCCAGGAAGGAGGAGGCTCCAGCTGAGCTGCGTGAGGAATTTGTCACGGTTAGAGACACTTTTATACCTCCTTAATGCAGTTAACTGTGCACACGCTGCTGGGGCCATTTGTCTTATTTAGTGAGATTTTAGTCCTGTGCATGTAACACAGATTTACCTCTGGGAGGACTCTTAGGGGTGTTTCATGCTTTCCACCAGAGGTTGTGCAGCTGACTCGTTAGGATTTAATGCCAGCAGTGTCAATAACCATAAACCTCAGCTGAGGGAGGATGCTGAGAACTTTGGGCTCCTTCAGGCCGTGTGCTGGGCAGTGCCTGCCTGCCATCCTTGGGGGCATTACAGTCACGACAGCACCGCACTGCTGAACGTTGTTATTGGTGGGCAAAACCAGCCAAAGGGCTGGGGGGTGAGTTTAGGAAAAGGCCTTGTCTGTCTGAGTTGTTGTGATTATCACAGAGCAAATCTGACTCACCCACCCCTGCCGTGTCCCGGCTCTCCCTGGTTTCTGGGCCGCTGGGTCCCCTCGCCAGCCCAGCCCGAGGATGGCACTGCCTGCAGGTGCCACCCTGACATGGACAGACAGCCCAAAGGGGACGGCCACCACCTTGGCCACATGGCCGTAAAGATGTCAGAATTCCCGCCGGCGGGAATGGGGAGGGGGCGGAGCGGAAACTGGAAACAGCCAATAGACATGCAGGCCACGCCTCAGGAGGCGGGCAAAGGGGCAATTACACATGCGCAGATACAGAGAACTCTGGGAGTGAACCAGAACTGTATAAAAGACAGGCACTGTCCTCCCCCCACGCTCCCGGGCCCGTGTGGAGCTGAGAGAAGGAGCTGTGGCACCGTGCTCGCCGTGGCAGCCACCATTTTCTGCCGAGATCTCCAAACAGCCTCTGCCACCTCCCGGGGGCCCCCTGGCTGTTTCCTACAGCTGCCAGGGTTGCCCCCAGTAGTGGGCAATGCTGCCACAGCAGTGACTCAACCGCTCCTCCTCAACTTTGTGGTTTGTTAATACCCTCATCCCTTATCCCTCCGTCCCATCCCCAGGGTTCCATCCACCCCTGGGACTTCCCCCACTGCTGGTAAACTTTCCCCGGGACCTTCCATCACTCCCCAGGAGACCCTTATCCACCCCCTGGGAACTCCAAGCCTTTTGACCCCTCAATGCCCTTTCTGTCTCACTCCAGGGAATCCCCAACTCCCGGGACTTGTCAGTAACCCTTCCCAGGGACCCCACCACTCCTTGGGAACCCAGTATCCAGGGCCCATCAATCCCCTGGGATCCCTCGGGACCTCCCAGAAGCCACTGCTGCTCACAGCGCCCCCCTCTGGCAGCGGAGCGTGTTGTGGTCTATTGCTGCCTTTCCCTCATTGAGAATTATTGCTTTGTTGCTGTTTTGGTTGTTTGTTTTTCTTGTGCACCACGGATATTTAATTTAATTCACTGTTTTATATATATGAATTTATATATATAAATTATATAGAGAAATATATACATATAGTTTTCCAATAAAAGTTTTCTATTTCTGTATTTAATCTCAGTAGTCTCGTAGCTTTATATTAAGCCATATCCTGTCCCCAAATGGTGGCAGATGATCTTTAAGGTTCTTTGCAACCCATACCATTCCATGATTCTGTGACTCTTACAGTGCTGAAACTGCACTGGTATTGGAGATTTATATTCTTCAAATCTCCCTGACCTATAAATTCACACGGGTGTGTGTGGCACAGCCCACCAAGGTTTTACCATGATGGGAGAGCAAAATCGGCTGAAGAATTTTAGGAATCTCAGGTTTGCCACTTCAAGGAGTGTCTCTAATGTTAAAATGTCTCCCTTCTTCCAAGATGTTTGACTTTGAACACAGTTATAAAATTGGTTTTAGTTGTACTTGGATCTCAGAAGTAGAACCAGGGGATGGAAAAGCAGCATTTCTCAAAGCCCAATGTTAATTAGAACCCCCGAGGTTGCTAGGAAACCTTATCTGAAATGAGTACACAAGCAATCAGGCTGGATGCTGGTATTAAAGACATGCTGAGGAGATTTTCTTTGTCTTATTCGTCCTCTCCTGCCTGTGATAGGAGATTGATTTATTTGAAGCCATGTCAGTTTAAGGTTTGGGAAGGAGTCATTCCTCTTCTGAAGTGTCCTGGAAGTGCAATAAGGGGTGGGGAGAATGCTGTCTTTTGTCACATCTATTTGGAAAAAGGGTCATGCTGACAAGTCCCTTATTAAATTGAGTCCCTTATTTACTAATCCTGCCAACCCCTTTGACTGAAAGCTTTGGGGTTTTTAGACTACTTGTATCTCTAATGAGGAACCATAAAGGCAGGGTGATTTTTTTTCTCCTTTCCAATGAAGTATGACTTGCCTTTCTTGAAGTCAACAAGCCTTTATTACCCTGTCCTAAATGAGCAGTCACAGATTATGAATCTGTTTGCACCCAAAGTCAGGTTTTGCCTGTTGTCAAGTGCCTTAAAGATGAACAGGAAGGGACTGTGAGGGTATTGAGACGAGGTGGAACAAAGTCCTGCTTGAAAATGAGAAAAGGATCCTAGAAAGGAGAACAGGCTAAATATAGCTGCCACCCTGGAAAAGTGGTGACTTACATGTTGAAGAGCATGGAAAGGGACACTTGTTCCACTCCACATCTGGGAGTCTTGAGTTCTAAATTCTGCTGGAACAAGTGGCTCTTCTGCACACTGGGAGAATTGGATGCACTTAACTGTGCTAGTGGAGATGTGGGGCCTGGAGAGACAAGTGGCCTCGTGCTTTGCTCCAAGATTTGGCAGCAGTTGCTGCTGAACTGTGGTTTAAGGAGCAACATCCTGGTTGTCCTGCAGCTACTTCTGGAGTAGCTCTCACTCCTAGAATGTCTTGCCACAGGCATGCACAAATCCCAAGGTTTCCTGGCTTGGGGGCAGCTCTGGGAATGTGAGACAGTGAAGGTGACAGCTACAGGAGTTTGAGTGTTACAGGTATCAAAGATGGGCTCAGGGGTGTGCCAGACCCTCCCTCCTCCACCTCCTTTACCCTTGTCCTCACTTCAGCCAGCAGGGAGGCTGGGCCAGCACTTTAATTCCACTGACACTTTTATCCTACAAGACAGAAATGATCCGAGGTTGAAGCAGGCTGGAAGTCTCAATGGTTGGATATTGATTTGGAACTCGTGGGCAAAGCAGGACCCAGCAGGTTGACAAAATAAACACACCTTGTGCAGCAAATGGGTTATTGATGATCTGCCTGCAATGAAGTCATGGAGGTGACCTCACTGCCCTGACTTACAGGATTTCTCTTTCTGCAGAAATAATGCATCAATTCCGTGCTGGAGCTGGGGGAATTACCTCTTTGGGTTTGTTTGTCATGTCAGCTTTGTTAATTATCTAAAGAGCTTTTCCTGATAGTTGTTATTACAGGCAATTTTATGCTTTCAAGCACTGGAGGCCAGAGCTCTGTAAACAAAGGAATTTATGGGTCTGTTTGCACTGCTCTCAGACCTGGGGTTTAGCATCATGTGGATGTGCCTGGGGGTGAGCAGTCCTTACAGGGAGGAGGCAAGATTAAAGACATTCCCAGCATATGTGAGGAGGGAATGCTGTATAAAATGTTGGCTGGAAGCTCAGGCTGAAGTCTGTTTTCCCTTTTCTACATGGTGAACTCTCACTCTGCAATAACTCTACCCAGGACTGAGCAACTGCTCTCCATGTGAAAATAAAGGTCTGTTGTCATCCTGTTTGCCTCATCGTTCGGAAAAATCGGGGCTGTTGTTAACACCAACCACCACGGGAGCTTCTTGTTCTCAATCTGTCTTGGAGCATCAAAAGCTCACCTCTTAAAACTGGGGATAAACTCGCACTTAGCACTTGCTGCCAGCACAAAATACTGTTTAGTATTTGCCAGGGAGAGGTGCTGTTCCCCTGGGGAGCCTCACGTTTGAGATGGATCCAGCTCTGCTCTTCCCACAGGGGAATCCGGTAGAGCTGTGCAGCATCCAGGGATATTAGAAGTAAATAAAATGTATTTCTACTCAACACAAACTCGAGAGAATCTCCCCCAGCTCTGTACGACCCAGGAATGATGAATGGCAATCACTGGAAACATGTTGTTTTCTCTGTTAAACAGTTGGAAAGGAGGAGAATCCAAAGGCCTTTGTTCTAACCTGGGATTTTTGGGAAGGGCCGTGACCCTGTTTTGTTGTGAAAATCCCAAGCTGAATTCTAGATCTCACTTGGATTTGTTATACCCCACTACATTGGTCTGAGGAAAAAATTGTTTATAGTCAATTTAAGGTTTTTAATGCATCTAGAGAGGTGTAAAATAACTTCAGACTAAATAGAAATCAATTCCTGTCTGTCCAGAGATCAAAAATACACCTGTCCTCTGCCTGGTATTTTGTGCACACAGAGTTTGGAACCTGCTGCCTCTTAATCATATTTAGGGGAAATTTAACCCGTTTGAAGTCAGATGTGAAGCTGATGAGTTAAATGGATGGATTTGTGCCTGTAGGAATTCTGGGTGGGTAATTCAGGCTCTGCTGAGCACACAGGGCTCCTGAATCCTGCCAGGAAAGGGCTTTGTCCCATCCCAGGGCTCTCTGGGCACGGGAATCTTTGCTGAGGACTTTGTGTCTGATGTCGGGGCTCAGCCCTGCCCAGAACAGGTTCAAAGGACTGTGCCTGGGCCAGAAGCCCCGGAGGGCAGAGCCCACTGCAGGGCCCTCTTCTGTCCCAGCCACACAAGTCGTGCCCTCCCGAAATTGGGAGAACAATCTGGGTTTGTTCTGCACCAGTTCTGGGGATGAAAAAGGCAAAACTGCTCAGACTTAGAACTGCTTCAGATCTTGATCAGTCTTTACATGAATTTGAAATGCTTTGACTTCAATGCCGAAGTGAATTTTGTAATGGTAATTTCTTTTTATTTTAAAAGCCTTTTGTGTGTTAAAGTGGAATAATAACACTTAAAGTTTCTTTTTTCTCCTCAAAGGACCTTTTTAAATCCATGTCAATGAACCTTTCTGATACAAGTAGCCACGGAGAAACTCAGTGTTTTGCACAGAGCATCCCAACAGGCCCGTGTGGGAGATCTGACATCCATTCAGCCCTTTGATACAGCTATTAACCAATGAAGACCTCTTTATTCTGCCTCGAAATAGCTCTTAAAAGACAGTCTTTTAGAATGCCACCAAATTATTTCCCTTCAATGTAGCCCTGATTTATTCCCAGCTCATGATGAGATCCTAAGGAGGAAAATGAGAAGTTGCCCTAATTGGCTGCCCAGGCCAGGCTGACTCCTATTCTCCTGCATGTCTAATTTGCATTTGGAGTTGTTCTTGGAAATCAAGTGAGGAGTTGTCTCCCTGGCAGCTGATGGAGTCCTGAATTCCCATCCCATCTCCTCTGATCACTCCTATTACAAATCACAACTTGGTTTTTCTTAAATTGCCAATTGCAATGCAGGATGTGGCCTCTTCTCCTTCTGCATTTCATGGTGTCAGTGAAAGATCTCTTCAGCCACAGCTGACAGAGGAACAGGCTTTTATTGAGCAGAAAGAATTGTAGGTTTCAGTAAGGTTTTAGTTTTATATCTTTGTCTTTACACAGCGTAATACATTAATTGCTGCCTGCTGGACTGTTTAGTGATGATGAATGATTTATAAAGTGGGACTTGCTCTGCATTTTAGGGGGTTTGCACTTCAGCTTTGTGCTGAAGTGGTTTTTTGTGCTGTCTGTTAGTAACTCCAGGCTGCCTTTTGCTAAAGCAGGCTCAGACTTTGGTGTAGTTTCACCTTTTCCATTTCTTGGCAATGGAAGAGGATTGGCAGCCCTGGAGACAGAAGGTTCCAAAGCTCTCTGGGCCACACCAATGTGTGTCTCAACCCCTGTGTGCCAGGGAATTGTCCTTCCTGTGGAACCCATCCAGGCTTGAGTATAAAACACCTGATCCTCTGCAATCCCAGGGAACTGTGGCATGAAAGGTTGAAGTGGAGGGATCTGGTTTTAATGGATCTGCAGGAAGAGTGGACAAACCACAAAGATTTTGGGACTCGCCTACATATTTCTGCAATGGTAAAACCTGTATAAACTCTACAGAAATTCCTCCCTGCCATGAGCAGATGGAAATGAGCAGGGTCCCAGATGGACTGGTTGGTCCTTGGGGTCCCAGCAGGTTTGTCTGCCTTCATTAAAAGAAGCTTCATTTATTTTTGGTCCGTAGTTTTGTTTTGCTCTAAGAAAATACTGTTATGTAGGTGGGAGCTTAACTGACATGTTGACTTGTGCTCTCTGGTCTTGAAAAAGATTCTGCTGGAATCCAGGCACACTAATGATTGACACTAATTGTTTTCAGTCATGTAGTGAATTTTGTGGGTAATGGTTATCTGAATAGATGGAGGTGCAGATCAGAGGGTGCAATCATGCAGCAGTCACTGAGGTAGCAGTCTCTTTTTCATAAAAGGTCAGAATAATTTGTGGTGACTTTTATTTTAAATGGTGTGTTTACCATTGATAAAACCATCCCCAAAAGAATTTAATAAAGGTGACTTAATCCTCTGGGGATTACCGAGGTGGAAGGATGTTCCTTGCATATCCTGCCAGTCTGATCCCACGGGAGGGGCCTGGATTGATTTCTCCATGTCTCTCCAACACTGTGTTCCTTTGGCCTCTGCAGCCTGAGGACTTGGCCAGTCAGCAAATCTTTCCCTGAGTGTTGTCCCCAGGTTTTGTGGGAACATCTTGTACCACTGGACAGATTCCCTTCCTTTCTAGTGACATGCAAACCCTTTTCATTGCTTTGTGGCTGAAGGTTTGTGTGAGGAAGGTGGAGGGAAGACCTCCCTTGACCTTAAGCCACATGTTTTTATCCCTTTTAATTACAGACTGGTTTTCCCCTGGAGTTAAGTCTCATCGCCCCCTGGAACAGGATTTGAGTGGCTGGTCAATAACTGGAGGGGCAGCAGAGCCCCAGATGTGTTTGCAAACATCTGGGCAGTTGTGAGGAAAGGCCCGATGTCCTTCCTGCTTCTCAGGGTAATTATTGCAGTAACCTGAGCCCGACCTGAGCAGCCAGGCAGGGTCAGAGCCACTTGGGCAGAAGGGGAGACAAGGTGTGAACCAAGTGAGCTTTGGGAATGCAGGCAAATCCAGGAGGCAGCTGGAGACTGCAGGGAACAACCCCAGCACTAATGAAAGCTGCCAGGATAAATCTGCTGCTTATTGCTTACAGCTCCAGGCTGACTGAAAATCAACTTCCATTAGCCCCATATTAGGGGATTGTTTCTTCTGGATTTGATTACCAGGATGGATATATTTTAAATCTGCATTTCCATATAGATGGAACCTCTCTTATAACCCTGCTGCATTCCTGAGGAGGCAAAGGAGCTCGGGGCTGATGGGTTTTAAAGGAATAGCATTAGCACAGGCCTGGGAGAGTGTGGAGGGGAGGCATTAGGAGGGAATATGGTCTCTGAAATGAGCCCACCAGGCATTGCTCTGCAGAGTTTTACTTGTATTGGACTAATAACTATAGATTTTGTGTGAAATGAGCACCACTGTGCTCAGCTCTGCCCTCTGTGAGGGCCCATGTGAAACAAAGGATGCTGCTCTGCTCTTCCAGAGGAGAAGAAACTGAGGCAGAAATACAGTTTTTCAGCCTCATTTTTAGCCTCTCTAATGTTGGTGCAAGTCATCGTTTCCAGCTGCTGTGGTAGTTGGGATTTCCCAAGCTTTGTCCCCTCTCTGGCAAAGTGGGAGAACTCCAGGTGAGCTGCTTTGCCACAGGGGCTTTTGTAGAACAAAGGTGACAACTCTTCTGTGAAATTGTGACACCTGCACACAATTTGTCTGTCCTGCAGCCTGTGCCAAATCCCATTTCTGCCTGTGTTCCCCTTGCTACAAAAACCTCCCACCTTGGGATTCTTAATGGCAAGTAGAAAATTGCTCTATTAGCAGAACAAGGGGAATTTAATCCCTTTCAGCACCAGTTTAGGGCTGTGAAAACTTTGAACTGAATATGCAATAACAGGTAGGAAAAAATTAAGTACAATCGTGTAAAAGTAGAATTACTCCAAATTGATTCCTCCCCCCCTTCCTTCTTGTGCTAATTTTGTACCAATTTGATGCTGCTGGAACGGGCTGGCTTGGGGGGAAGTTCCCATGGGAGAAGGGGGAATTCAGCTGGAAGGTTTTTAGGGTGCATGTTGGTGGGTAGTGATGATCTCATCTCTTAATTTGAGAGTCAGAACTCAATACAGTGCTGGTCTACCTTTGACTTCCTACCTAAACCCTCAAATGGCTTCAGAGAACTTGTATTTCGTAGTATTTTATGTAGGTTAATTACACTGGACTTGCTGCCATCTTCCTGTTCAATCCCATATTTCTGAATCTCTAGAAGAGCAGAAGCTGCAGCTGCAAAGGGGCACAGCCCCAAACTGCCACATTTGTGTTTGTCACTGGGTGTTACGAGCCTTTGTCCCTTTCTGAGTTGGGATTTGAGATTTAATGTTTCAGGTCTGAACACATCAAATCCAGCAGGCAAACGTCGAGTCGGGTTTGCTGAAGATTTATTTCTGTTTCTTGCTGGGATATGCCAGGTCCTCAGGTTTATTTGCAGTGTATTATTCTCATTTGTTCATCCCATTCTCACACTGGACTCGGAGCCAGAAAGTTGAGATGAAGGAGTAACAGAGCAGGAGGCAAAAGCTGAAACATGCTTTGCACAGTGATGCTTTCTTTGAAACAAGGAGCTTTGTGTGGCTGGTCCTTTGCTGCCTCATAGCATCAAATATTCATTCCATGTCTGCATTTTGATTGTGGCAGTGAGAGACAAGAAGACATGATGTTGCTTTAAGCCAGCAAACCCACGAGCTGTCAGAAGGAGGCTGGAGCTTTCCTTGGAAGCAGCAGTTAACAGGAATGTCTGGTGTAAAGAATGAGTGTTGGAAAAATGGGATGGCCCGAGAGGAAATGAAGTTTTTATGAAATATACAGTATTAGGTTTGAAGATGTAAAATCCCAGTCCATTTGTAGGTAGAGGAAGGAAGAGCAATTTAATCTGTAGTACAACAGGATGCATAATGAAAAGACACAGGTACATAACCTGCTAACCCTGAACTGCTGCCTGCTCCACACAGGGCATAATAAAGGGCCTTGCTGGACTTCCTTGGGCTGTGGCTGCTGGAACTGCAGTAACAAACAGGCTCAGGTATATCACACTCACCTCTCTACAAAGAGGGCAGATGTTCTTTTTCCCTCCTGCTGCTCTTGGCTCACACTGAGCTGCTGCCAAAGGGCCTTGATTTGATGCTGGTGTCAGTTTAGCCCAGGTCAGGAAAGACTAAAAGTGCTTTCCTTATGACAATTGCTTTGTGATGGATGTGAAGGATTTGGGGAGTGAGTGAGACCTCCTTTGATGTGAAGGGTGTCCACACTGTCAAAGCCACCAGCAGAGCAGAAATGTGTCACTGTGCCAACAAATTCCCTGCCTCCTGCCCTGTCTCCCTCCAGCTCTTTGGGCTTTGGCTGAAGGTGTGTTTTCAGAGGAGGGGATGGGGCACAGATTTGTTGCCAGAGCTTGTCACAGTTCTGAGAATAACCCATGGCCATCAGTCTCTGGGCTCTCATCCTGCTACTTCCATGAGAACTGTGTTCAAAAGCTCCTGTACTTTATTTTCCCAATGACTGGAGCAGATCAGTATTTGCCCCAGTTCCAGGAGTTGCCCTGTGCAGTGATCAAGGGCACTGTCAATAGTTATCCAAGCTCATTCCCCTGGTAATTACTTGATTTCTTAGCTCAGCTTGAAGTATGAAAATGTAGGAAGGCATTTGCCCTGACAGTTTTACGGGCCACAGAAACTTGTAAGGAACATCCTCATCAGGATGGTGTATTTGGCCTTTATCACAAATAATTACTCTGGACAACTGAGGAATATTTATTAGGGCACATTCACTCCAGACTTGGTCAGGAAACAGCTAATTCTGTCTGCCAGTGCCCTGGGAGAGAGGAATTGTTACTCCTGGCAGAGGAAAGCTCGAACTTGGGGAGGGAGGGACAGGGAAGCTGCTTTTTAACCAAGGCTGAGGATGTCAAACCACCATAACAATCCTTCTGAGCCAGTAAGTGGAAAGAAGTTATTTCCTTCAAGACACTGCACTAGATTCTGGGGTTGAATTCTGGAATCTGAGATCTCCTTACCACTGCAAAAGGGCTGAGAGCTTTAATCTTTCTGTTCTGAAATCCTGAATATGCAAGACAGGGATAACATTCCTAAATCTGACTTCTGGTTTAATATTTCTCTTTAGGCCACAGCTTTCACTCTCCCTTGCTGCTACAGTTTTTGTACAGTTGCACATCAGGGAAAAGGTTCTGTGTCAGTCTGATGAAATAAATAATATGTACACTGAGCATTGCAAAGGAATCACTGGAGAAGGAAAGACCTGCATTCCTTTAAACCATCAGAGTAGATGTGCTGGGAGAGTTTTGCTGGAATCACAGTCTCAGCTCCCTGATCAATATGAAATCAGCAGAGGGATGGAAATGAACCCGTGGCACTCAATAGCCATGGGCAGCCCCCCGGTGTTCTCATTCCCCAGTGAGAAATGGGAAAGGGAACAGACAACAGATGAAACCAAGGGCTGGGGATCCCTGCTGGGGCACAATCATTGTCTGGCTGCTGTGGCCTGAAGGAGCTGAGCCTCCCTGGAAGGATCTGAGTGTTGGGAGGGTGTGATCTGCTCCTCTCTCCAGGAGGTAAAACCTGGTACCCGAGGGTGTACTTGGAGGTGGCTGGAGGCTCCAGAATCCCCATCCCACTGAGATGCTGTGCCTGCCTGGGTGTTACTGGCCTGGAGGGTGGAGCAGCTCAGGCTCAGCCACCACTGACTGCTGGCAGGTTTAATGCTTTGTGTGTGCTCACTGAAATAAGGAAAGCAGTTAACTTGATTTGAGGGAACTCTTGGCCAGGCTCAGCTTTTGTAGCAGTGTGACCTCTGCAAATAAACCCGGGTTAGTGCTGAGACACCAGCAAGGAGGCAAAGCTGTGTATTTAACTGAATAGATCTCGTTGGACCCTGGTCTTGTTGAGTGGTTGACAAAACTGCTCTAAACCAGCTGAGAAACATTAATGACAAGCCAAAATGCTCTCTGCTGCTGCTCAGGAAGCTGCTCTGGCTCATCCACTGCCTGTTGGAAAATCTCCTGCCCTGATGGATCCGTGTGGGTTTGTTTTCCCCTGCACAGCTCTGGCTGCTCGTGGCACAGAAGGAATGGGCATCCCCAGCAGTGTGTCCAGGGAGCTGTGCTGCAGCCCTGGGGCCTCTCCTCTGACACCAGGGGCCTTGGCAAAGCTCTGTGGCTGCAGCATCTCTTCTCTCTGCTTGTTTTCTGCTCACAATGGCAGGAGCTTCCACTGGAGGATGAGCCTTGTGGTTGGTGCAGTGGCAGCTCAAACCAGGGCTGCTCTGGGACTGGGGGCTCAAATGTTCCAGCTCCCCTCCTGCTTCGGAGCCACAAGTTCAGGGGGGGAACTGGAATATCTCCTCTGGCTGCTGGGGGCTCTGCCAACCAAAGCTGAGGTGATAAACTTTAACCCCAGCAGGAAAACCCCACTGTGCCCTTCCATGGATGTCCATGCCCAGGAACTGGTGGTGCCATATGAATTCATCAAGGAAAACCAAAAACCGAGGTGCTAATTAAAATTTTCTACTTTGCAGTTGAATGACAGCTGTTGAAATTGAAATTATTACCTCCTAGGGAGAGAAAACAGGGAGGCTTTGGTGCAGACCAAGGCAATACTTGTGGGACTCAGATAGAAACCTGCTTCTCCTGAGGATCTATTTTCTTCCCTTGCAGCATCTCTGTAATAGAAAACTCCAACTTCTCCCTCTTCAGCTGCTCCCTCTTGCAATTAGTTTTCTAGAGGCAAAAGCAACTGAGACATTGAATTTCCAAACTATTATATATGACTTCATGGGGGATCAGGGGGTTTTACACTAAAAAGAAAGCCAAAAACCATTAGCTGAGCTTAATTTTTTCCTAAGAACTTGAAACTCCTGTAGAACTTGAAGTGCACAATCCAGACTTGGTAAAAAAGTCGATTAAAGTCATTGCAGCCACAGATGGGTTTAACATTTCAATTTGAACCAGGATGTTTTAGGGTTTCCATTTTGCACTACACGGGCTGGATGTTGGATATTTTCTGGAAGTTGTATATTTTCCAGGAAGGTAAATATTTGTTCTATTTTGTTTAATGGAAGTAAAAATAAAACAATAAACTATTGCCATAACATGGTGGTATAGATAAACTATCACAATAATAATCTTCTAGTTCTGAACAGCCTTAGTCTCCACCTTTGCCCAACAAGAGAGAGAATTTTAAGCTCAGACCAAATGTTTTTAGAGAAATGTGGAAGATGAGGTGCATATTTAACTTTGAGGACACTGGAGCAGCTTTTGAAGCTGAAAACAAGAAACCTCAGGAAAAAGGGAATGAAAATCACACACTGAGTTGTTCTGGTGTTGTTTCTTTTTCATCCACATGTTCCAGCCAGTTCAATAGAGTTGCTTCTGCTTTACACCAGGGGTACTCAGGATAGCTCAGCTGCCCATTCCCACATAGCTCAGGAATGTTTTCCTCATTCCAATTTCCCTGTAAGAAACACTAATTGAAATTCATGCTCATATGTCTTATGAACTATGAGTCAGAGGAATAAAAGCACTTAATCACTTAATGAAATTATTGCCTCTCCGAGCATGAAAAGAAGGTGGTGGAGGGGGAAGCACAGAATGTTTTATGGCAAAACTTTCAAAACAAATGTCTAGTTCTTTGCAGCACGTGCAGCTCGGGGTGTGAGTCCCTTTGGTGGGCACTGGTTTGCAAAGAGAACAACTGAGTGTCACAAGGGGTGGCAGGATCTATTCCTGAGGGGTTTTAGACCACCCCTTCTGCAGACATGCAGATGATAAACCCCGAGTTCCAGCCAAATTCCAGGCTGGCCAAGGCTCCTGGAGCCTCCTGTGCTCTGAAAGCTTCCCTGTGTGCTGTGCTTGGCATGTTCCTGAGCAGGGGCTGTGTGCTGCTTAGATGGATGTGTGTGAACACTGAGAGAATTGATTCTTGTCAGTTATAAAGGCTGTGAGGAGCCTGGAGACTCCTCGAGATGAAAAGCCCTGGAAAAAAAAATACAAAACATTAATTATTTATCTCTTAGTGTCATTATTGTATAGGGTTTAAATTACTGCTTCAAAATCATTTCTCATTATAGTGCACTGTCATCTCTGCACATACAAAGATCTTTCCTTCTCTAATATCTGCTGTATATCAACCACTTTGGATTTATTAGGGAAGAGGCTCTTCTTCCCTCTCTTCCATTCCTCCCACCAGCCAAGTGGATTAGTTTGGACTAAATTAAATAGTCTTGAAAAAGCCAAAAGAAAAGAAGCAAATCAATATAGAATAAGAAATTAAAAATCACTTCATTGAATTTATTTTAATCTGCAAAGTTGTAAAGTGCTTAAACTGCAGATCCCAGACTCTGAAGGAATCCAAGGGGATTCCCAGTATGAATTTTGAGTGCAGCACTCAGGTTTGTGTTCTAGGGCATATGAAATGAGGTTTGTTTTGTTCCCAGAGTCAATTTAACTGGATTTGTACCCGGGGGTGGGAATGAAGAGGGGGGATGTGTTTGCACAGTGCCAGGGCAGCCCTGTGGGTTCTGTGAATATTCCACCCTGGAAATAACCAACTTCCCCTTTTGCTGGGCCTGTTCCCCCTTTGGGTGGTGAGTTCTCTTCTCCTGAGTAATACATCACTGGAGCACCTCGTGGTGGTGATGAATTGCTTGTCCCCGTTATCAGATGGGCCTGTTGTGATGCTCCTGCATCATCTCACTGTTACACCAATATATCAGCCCTGCTCCTGTGCCTGGGCTCATCCATCACCCTGCCCAGGGACCTGCTGCAGCTCTGCAGGGCAAACAGGGGGCTCAGGAGGTGGCCCTGGCTCAGCAGGTGGGCACAGTGAGCCTTGGGCACCATTTGGGGCAAAGGAGGCCACCAGCCACCAGCCCGAGGTGTGCAGGTTATGGAGTTCTTACCACTTGCCTCATACAACCTGAGTGCCTTTTAGAATTTAGTGTAAGGACATTTGGCCTCTTGGGACAGTCTTCTGAAATGTGCCCAAACCCAGCAGCTGGTTTGGAAATCCTGGGGCTCCAGTCCTCCCTCCTTTAGTTCTTTTTAGCTCTTTCCATGTTGCCTCTTTGGTGTCTCCCCAGAGGCACAAACCCTTTCCAGGTGCAGGCAGGGCTGGGGAGCAGAGCCCCAGGGGCACGTTTGTCACCTCTGACCATTCAGGGACACCTCGGGCAAGGGTTTTGTTCCACCCACTGTGCTGTGGGGTCTGTTGGTACCAGACTTCCCTGCAGGTCCAAGTTTCTGCCTCAGGTCAGTCTATATTTGGGTGGTCTGAGCTGTAGTGACTCCTAAAGCCTGTGCTTAACGCTCAGGTTTAGTTCAGCAGATGTTCAGTTCCTCTTCTGAAGCCAATCTAAAACAGCCACACCTCGTGAGCTTGGAAAAACAACCTCCACATTTGCAAGAATAGAATTAATTCTCTTCATGTTCCTGGCACTGGAGCTCCTGGGCCCAAAGCCAGGCCCTGCTGAAGTCAGGAGGACACTGGGTCAAGGGGCTGGTGCTGAATGAAAGAGATGAAGTTTGCCTTGGAAATCCTCCCCAGAGCTGCAGTTTGGCCCATTTGGTGTTTCCCCTGCCCTGGCACCCCAAATACACACTTGGGCTGCTGGTGGAGGATGAATGTCTGTGACCCTTTGAAAAAACACTGGACGTGGCACTTGGTGCCAGGGTTTAGTTGGTGAGATGGTGTTGGGTAATAGGTTGGACTTGATGATTTCAAAGGTCTTTTCCAACCCAGTTAAATCTGTGATTTTGTGACCCCAATCTGATGTTTCCCTCTGCACAAGACACAGCCAGGGAGTCTGAGCTATTTGCATCCTAGTTAAGATGTTTATGGATTTGTCCATAATTTCAGAGCCAGTTATTTTATATTCAAGGCAATATTTTGCAACTGTTGAGAATGAATTGCAGAATTAAAAAAAAAATAACTTACAAGGGGGAAATAAGTCTGGGTTTGAGTAGGAAAGCAGAAAGTAAATAACCAGGATTATGGCACAGAGCCTCGGGATAGCAGCCTGATATAATGCTGAATTGAGACACAAACAAACCAGGCACGAGTTTGATTGGAGCTCAGATTTGGCCACTTAATATTTATGTGAGAACATTCGGATCAAAGCAGGAAAGATGGGTTGTTTGGATGTTGCTTCCTCTCAGTGTCTAGGAGGACAGGTACTAGAAAAGTGCCTGTGGAGATGTCTGTCCTTATCAGATGACCCAAGCACAAAAGGAATTTCAAAGCTCCACAGACAAAGAAACCATTCTTGCCAGACAATTTGGTGTGTGGTAACTTTGCAGGGAGACACAGAGGCAGAACTGCAGCAGGGGAGGGACAGCAAAGAACCTGGACCAGGTTTGGTTCTCAGCTCAGGGTCAGTCCTGGCCTCCCCCGAGCTCAGGGGCAGCTCAAGGCAATGAGGTGTCACAAAAATAACATAATTTACCTGCTGGTTTGGTGGAGCTCCCCCGGAGTGAGGAATTGTCCCTGTCAGAATTACTTCTCCCTGGGCAGTTCTCACCTGGGAGGTTGAAGGAGCTCAAACTGGTGCCAGTTACTGGTTGGATTGTCTGTCCCACGATGTCCCTGTGGGTTACAAATAACCTGCTCCAGAGTGAGAACCACATGGACACAAGCACCTGACCCACAACTGGGGCATTGAGGTCCCTTTGGTTCAGTCCCTGCCACCACAGTTCCCTCTGTCCCTCAGTGGATGCTCCTTCTCCCCCTCCCAGTTCCTGCCATCCAAAAGGACCCACATCCACCAGTTACACTCATTAGCTTTGCAAGGTGTGACTGATCACAATCATCTGAGACAAACAACACCCAACAAATGTGGTTCTCCCTCTTTCTGGCAGTAGTTGGCCGAGGGCTCCCACTGGAGCCTGGAAAATAAAAACCTTGTGGAGAATGTAAGGCTGAAGAAAGCAATTAAAGGTTTATTTCTAACTTATATGGGCCCTGTTAAATTATGAAACCGTGTTAGAACCACTGGGTTATTTAACCTCCCTAGAAATTCCCTCTGTATTTGATTCCCTGCATTGAAATGTACAGCTGGATAAAATTTGGACACTGGAAAACTTGCTTTTCTGTTGTACATTTGCACTGGTGTCATCTTTAACATTCTACTTCTGTCTCTGGCCCTTCCCAAGGTTTATTCCCCATGATGGAGAGTGGTAGATGAGGGAATATATTTTTATTTTCTCACAAAGCTGGGAAACAAAAATAAAACAATACTGGTTGACACTAATGCAGAACCAGAATGTTGCTATAACTGGTAGACACAGAGGATGAGAATCTGTAGTGACCCTCAGGGAGGGTTGGATCATTAAATTAACTTTATTATTCTTGGAAATGACCAATGAAGAGAAGAGCAGGAGCTGTGGTTTGGTCATCAAGCTCAGTCTTCACTTGCTGAGTCTTGGACCTCAACACTGCAGCCATGGGATTGCTGGAAGAAAGACAGATTTTTGTAAAAAAATTGTCTGTGCTCTCAGGAAACACTGCCTTTTGTTCTCTCTGCTTTTTAACTGAAAGGCCCAGCTTTCCTGACCTTGGCCTTGTACAAAATCTGCCACAAGCTGCGACTTTGGACTAAAAGTGGAACTTTAATTATCAGAGATCCCACATAGTCAGTGGGTTTGTCAGGACTATATTAGGAATTGTTTTCCAGGGCATTACTGGGGGTTGTCTCTGCAGCCTGGAATCTCATCTTTGGTTTTAAATACTCTGTTTACTCATCAAAGCTTTTCCCTCGAAAATCGTGTTGACTTTTCAACTCTGCATCCACTCAGGAGCTGGAGCCTGTGCTGGGGGTGATGGGATCCCCAAACTAGAGCCCCAAAAATGCCAGGACGTGGCAGCAGGAGTGACAGAAGTGCCTGGGGACCATTTCCCACACTCTCCCTGCACAGTCTGCTAAATGCAAGCTACCTAAATATCCCCAGTCATTTTACTGAATTTATCCCTGGAGAGACTCTAATGAGAGAGAATGGGGACTATATTTTGGAAGCAATTAGCCTTAAAAGTCTATACTTTGCTTTTTTTTGAGCACAGTCTTCAGGGAGCCGAGGACAATGTTGGTTAATGGGCCGGGTGTCTTCTCCTGCCTGAGCTCCTTCTGCGGGGCTGCAGCTGAACCTGCATCCCCGCCAGCTCCAATTGCTTTGGAAAAGCTCCACATTCAAATGAGATGTTAAAAGCCTGAGATTCAAGGACTAAAAGGGGAGAGAGGAAGGGGGTTTCTCAGCTTGTGGCAAACGCACTGCTGCTTACTGAGAATAGGGAGGAGTGAGCGGGTCTGGGGGGGAAAGGAGGCACCCCTAGAAAATAAGGAGCAGTAGTGGAATTAATCTTCCAGAACAGCAGTTTACCACACATTTATGGGTGCTAGAAATGCCCAAATGTGCTGTTTTACCCTGGGCACTGCAGAGGGAAATTTGGAGGGAGATGATTCCCCATTTCGTGAGCTACTGCAAAGAGCACAAGGGGGGAAAGCAGCATCTCATCTTCAGGGCCAGAGCCACCCCTGTGTTCTCTCCTGTGCTTTGGGAGCCCTGCCTACCCCTGCCTTTCCTTTTGGCAGCTGGGAGAGCCTGTGGAGTGAGCACGGGGCTGGGACTGTTGCTATGGATCCGTGCAAAGCTCAGCAGCTCCGATTTGCTGCCGTTCCCATCTCACTTCACCCGCGTTCTGGCCGTGCCTTTCCCTGGTCTCAGTGGGGTCTTCAGTCCTTTCCCCAGCAGCCAGACCTGCTCCCTGCACTCCCTGCACTCCCTGCACTCCCTGGCATCTGGAATCTGCCCTGAAGAGGAGGGGCATGTTCTGCTTGTGTTACCAAACCAAAACTGAGGCACGACAGGGTTTCATCCTAAAAATGCCAACCACAAGGGCAGGGTAGCTGTGCTCTTAGATGTGCCCTGGCTCAGCTGGCTGATGGTCTGAGCCAGGTCTCAGTGTGGTTTTAGGGCACGTTTTAGGCTGTTCTGACTCGCAAGGGACCACATGGGGCTCTTTGCTCTCCACCTCTCACACAACTGTGCTCCCAAGCAGGGTGGGAGCAGCAGGGGGAGATTCCTGCACTGCTCTTTGCTTCCATCCACTCCCAGGACCCGCCTTCCCACGGGCACAACTCTCCTCTCTTCTCACCAACCCCTCCACACCCTGCAGATGCTGCTCTGTGTCTGCACTTGTCACAATTGTCCGTTTGCTGCGTTTGAAGGACCATTTGAGCACAAATCCTGCTGCTGCCCGTGGGTTTTTGTGCCCCACATGCACCAGCCCTGCCTGTCCTCCTCTCCCTGCTTCCCTGGGGGTGCCTGCCCTGTCCCAGGGGATGTGCAGCTGACAAGTGCAGGCACCCAGGGGCTCAGAAATTCCTGCCTGCCTTGGGAATTCACGGATGCAGCTGATGGCAGATGGCACAAGGGTTTGTGCCAAAGGTTGAGGAGCAGAGACCAAACTAGATCTTACCCTGAGCTCTGGTTTTTCTCAGCTTTCCATGTCCTGCTGCTGAAGTGGGATCTGGCAGCTCGGCAGAACAGGGCAGAGTCTCTGCCTGTTTAACAATAGGAAGAGGAGCCGCTCTGAGCTGACAGAGTCAAGCTGGGGGTTGTCAAACAGTAACTTCCTAATGAGGGGATTTCTTTGCTGCTGCTCTGCAGTGCAGCCTGCCCTGGGCACGGGGACCTGATCAGCCAGGTAACAACGGGGAAAGGAGAAACTCTTCACTCTTTTTGCTGCTGAGCTGAGAATCCTCATTCGGTAACAGTGAGAACCTTCTTTGCTGTCACAGGAAAGTAAACTGGGGTGAGCACAAACCTGACTGGTTTCCTGAGCAAACTCAAGGGACCAACTGCAGTGGCTTCTCCTTTTTTACTCTTCTCGTCAAATAATGTGGAAAATCCAAGTATCTCCTGGTTTCTTGCCTGTTTGTTACCTGGTTATTTATCACTATAAAGCAGCAACCAAATTAAATGGAGTGTTCTGTTTGGTTTTGTATATGTTACAGATCTAAAAAATATTTGGAATCTGCCCCCTTTTCTGGTGTGAAATCATTTGGCTCTTGACATCAGCAGCTCTGCAGAGCTGGAACCATCAGGGAGCTGGATTTGTAAATAGGATGGTGTGAACACCCCCTAAAATGGGAGCTGGACTGACTGTGCCTGGCTCATTCTGCATAAAACCAGAGAATAAAGTCTCTGGGGTGCTCATCCCAAAGTATTTTTTAGCAAATAAAGGCTTGAGGCCTGTTCTTACAGACATTATTAAAATCCGTTTGCAGAGACGTGTCTTTTGAGATCACACCTTCCAAACTGAAAAGCAAAAGTGGGGAATGCTTGGGAATTTTGGGCTGACTTTTAAAATTGATATCCAGGCTTTTACAGAAAAAAACTCTGGAAACTTTTTGGGAAAAGACTCATTTCACCAAAGCTCCAGTGTTTCATTGCTGGTGCTTTGTAAGGTAGGTTTTTCCAGGCTGGAAGCTGCCAGGGCTCCGAGGTCCTGGAGCAATGAACCAGCTCTGGGGATTTGCTGGAGCAGCTGCACTTCTCAGGCTCAACATGAGAACTTAGACTTCTCTTACTTACTGTCTTCCCATGACTTTTAGCAGACTAAATTGTTTTACTGGTAGGGAAAAAGTTGAAAACATGAAATAATTGTGCCTTAAAACTAAATGAGGAGGAAGATTGACAAGATGCACCGACACAGCCTTTCCCTGGTCGTCACAGAGCCCTGTTTACACTCACTGGCCTGTCCTGGGCTCAGCTTTCCCATCTGTTAAATCGTGCCTATAATTAGCCTGTCTTTCACAACTTTTCATGTTTTGGCACTCCTGATCCTTAGCTCGCTGTATTTTGATTCCCAGGGAATAAATGTGAGAACAAAACAAATTATGAGCCATCCTAATTTCTGTATCTTCCTTCTGATCCTTCCCTTTTCCTCCCTCCTGCATTTACCCCGTGGCTGCACCTCGGGGGGCTCAGCAGAAGAGCTGTGAAGTGACCCTGGATGGCAAAAGAACATTTTAAATTCAGCATCTCTCGCCAAGGGCCGTTGTTGGCCATGGTTACCTCAGGAGGGGCTGCCTATGCAAACGGTCCTTGGTTTTAGGGAGGATGTGTCACCTCAGCTGGAAAGTCTGGGGTGTTTTTAAGCCCTGAATCCAGGGAATGCTGAGCTCCTCTGACCTGCTCTGTGCTGGAGCCCAGCTGGGAGGAACAAGCACCGAGAGCCTCAAATGGGCTGAGGGTAAAAAGGGTCCTGGTGGGACTTCAGTGTGTCGTGTTCCAGGGGACAGAAATGGGCCTTACAAACCAAAAAATAGCTGTTCTGCTGCCACAGCCTGAGCCCGAGGGCAGAGGGGAGGGAGACCTGCAGTCCCAGTGTCTGCTGGAGGCAGAGGATGGATGTGATTCCCCAAAGAGGCAACTGCAGCCCCTGGACCTGCTGTGGGAACAGCTCAGTCAAAGCCAAGCCTGCTTTTCATTGTGAAATCCCTTTCATGTTCTTGCAATATGACAAGTGCTTGCTCACCCTTGTAAGGTCCCTTTGCTCTGCCAAAGCTGTTTTAAAAACCTTCTGCATTCGTTTGTGCCTTTGCAAAGTGGGAATAAACTGACAGAATTTTGATTTTTTTTGAAGCTATTTAGCCCTCCATTCCTGGTGTGGTACTGTATAATTCAGAGATAAACACTCTAACTCAGATCCGTGTACAACAGAACCAGATACAAATCGATTTCTTTGTGCTATTTCCTTGTTCAGAGTGGAATCTGTGCAGATACTGCATTAATTCACCATACAGAAAGTAGCATAAATAGAGCATGATATTGGAAACATCCATTTAATTATCTGGCTCTCATCTGCAGGGTGGGAAGGAGTGTGTCCTGCCTTGATTACTGGGGACCACTCTGAATTAGAGGAAATAATAAAGCAAAAACCCCAACTGTGGCAAGGCTTATCTTTTGAGGCAGAATAAATGCTTGGGCAGAAGAACCTTAGGAAATGTTACAGGATTTAGGAAGTTCTTGCTCCCCCAGGTTTGGTGGGGGCAGAGTTTGCAACTGGGCAGCTGTTTAACCTTTGCTGGTTAATTACAAGAACCACTAGTGAAGGCAAAGCTGAGCTTTACTTTGTGCTTTGTATTGCACAGTTCTTCCCACCACGGCCTTTGGGCTGAGTGTCACAGTGGTACCAGTTAACCCACCATCCCATGGCATCCAACCAGCATTCCATGGGCATCCAACCAGCATTCCATGGGCATCCAACCACCATCCCATGGCATCCAACCACCATCCCATGGGCA